>VZSC01006098.1:1060412-1072450 GCA_013398225.1 Steatornis caripensis | reverse complement strand
AAAAAAAAAAAAAAAAACTCAAAAACCGCACAACAGTGAAAAATTATTTGAGTCAGCAGAAATAATACTGAACACAGACTACTTCTGGACAAAAAGAACAGGCTGAGTTGAGACTGGAAAAAGTCCCCTCACCGTGATATTTTATTTCAAATAAAATGGGGATTGATCAATTCTAAAAGATTTTTCACAATTTACACTTGTGAAAATTAAATAAGAAATATCAATGTAATGCCTACTTCGGGGGCATGTTTGATTTTGGACTGGTTGGCTGGCCTATACATCCCCCAGTGATGGATCTTATCAGGAAAAGTCTACCTCAGATGTTGTGGCAAGTCCTCGTTTAAAACCACAGTCTGCACTCATCTTTCAAGAGCTAGCCCAGAATACTCTGCTGCAGGACGCGTGAAATGCTGCGGGAAGTCAGAAATTACCTAATGTTTGTCTAAAAGGCAGCTTGGTTTTGATGCACGGTTTTTAAACACAGGACTAGGAAAGAAGATGATCGATCTATGCCCCACCAAAATCCAGGGCCAAACAGTAGCGTCTCAATGGCCTTACTTTGCAAATTTCAAAGGGCACGTGTAAAGGCATCGTAGGCAATCAGCAACAGATTACTCTACAGACTTACAGAACTGTTTGTTCAAGTAGCACCTGCATGCAAGTGTAGCAGTTTATCCCAGCCAAGAACATCTCTACCCTAATACTTGTACAAATCTTTCGTTGCCATTTTTGGTAGTTCTATGGTTGCCCCTTCTTTGGGTAGGGGACCGACAGACTGAGCACAATGCGCTGGAGAAGTCGGAGCTATGGGCCTTCTCCCTACACCTAAGAGGGGAAATTCAAACATAATCAGAAAGGGCTGGTACCACTCTGGTGTTTCCTGCAGTGATTTCTTTCTCTTACAGTTTCAATTTCCACTGTTCTGATCATTGGCAGTGAAAAAGTTATACCCTTAGTCACAGATTCACTACTCACAGGGCACATTTTTTTCAGCCACATGTGCCAAGTGCCCACCAATTCTTGACATATATTAATTAGCATGCCAAACCACACGGTGGCACAGTCCAGAATTTTTGATGAAAGGAATTGGCCAGGTGTGAAGAAATCACATACTGCTCTTTTCTAGCCAGCAGAGGCTAAGTTGAAACTACAACTCAAACCCATTACGATGCACTGCCAAGGACTCAAGGTTACTGCTTAATTCTTCCCATACATCAGAAAAGTTAACGATTACAGCAAAAAATTTGTAAGACTAATCCGATACCTAATTATTCCTATTTTATCGAGAGGAAACTCCGTTTCTGAAGGGTGTCTTAGGGACCATATGCAGAGATTTTCAATAAGATACCAATAGCACAATTCTGTTTTACAATCTGGTTCACCATGTGGTTGCTATGGAATAATACATTGTATACAAAAAATTACCTAGTAGTTAGCCGCTTATATCTTCCCTTATAATCCCTAAAATATTTATTATATTTGATGTGGAAATTAAGGAAACGCCTGAAAAATAAATACCTCTGAATGATCTAAATCAGACAAGATAAAGACATACCCAATACACACGAATGACCCACAGGAAAGAAATCACTGCCCATCCATTATGTTGCCTTATACATGGATCAAAAACTCTAGTGACATTTTTTTCTTTTCCATTGGTACAAAGAGTAATTATAAATTAATAATATTTCTACGTAAATTACTGGCATTTTACACTCCAAGCTTTTACTTTTCCTTTTCTTACCATCGTGTGATTCTGCTTTCAAACAGATACACTCCTTCTTCAAGGAGTGAACTCGCTAGCATTCATTTTTATACTATACATATTGGTTAATGCTAAATTAGCACAGACTAGACTGGGGGTAGCAGCAGTATTTTGTTCTGTTTCAGTAGTTCATTAAAAGCAGTGAGGTTACAATAAGCCTCAAGTACACAAACAATCAGAAACCAGTTAAAGTACAGCTCGTCAGAGATCATCTCTGTATTGTGAGCCTGAAAGCTATGATTAGCAGACAGATGCCACGAAGAAAACATTAAGTGAGAAATGCGATTTTATTGCACCTACAACTTCTTTAACTTTGCATTATTCAGCAGAAAATTTAATTCAACTGAATATATTTAAAGTAAGACGAGTTGGTGAATAGACTCAGTAGATCAGCAGCTGCGACACTACTTTTACTTTCAACTTTCACTTTCTTAAAAGTTAAGATGGAGACTGACTGACTTATTGTCTCCACAGAATGAAACCGAGTATTATAGAATGCATTTGCCAAAAGAATAAATCGTGATTGACAAAAAGAAATTTGTTAATACAATGGTTTGAGGCAGTTGACAGAATTTTTGTCAACAGAATAGATTAAGGGATTTAAAAAAATGAAATTTGCAGATGAAACGGCTTTGATGTTTCTGATGAAAAGTATTTTGTTGACAGAAAGGATCAGACGGAAAAAATGCATTTTCTCAACACAAGGGTTTTAGCTCTTTGACAAAATATATTTCATCTCCAGATGTTTTGGCTGAGTTGTCAATTATTCTCCATGTCTGCCATTAACTAATCACTTTGCTGTCGACTGAAAGATCGCTTTAGTAGCAGGTTTGTGGAAGCAAATGGAGGTATTACAAAAACTACTACAATTAATCACCTTGAAACATTNAAATTTGCAGATGAAACGGCTTTGATGTTTCTGATGAAAAGTATTTTGTTGACAGAAAGGATCAGACGGAAAAAATGCATTTTCTCAACACAAGGGTTTTAGCTCTTTGACAAAATATATTTCATCTCCAGATGTTTTGGCTGAGTTGTCAATTATTCTCCATGTCTGCCATTAACTAATCATTTTGCTGTCGACTGAAAGATCGCTTTAGTAGCAGGTTTGTGGAAGCAAATGGAGGTATTACAAAAACTACTACAATTAATCACCTTGAAACATTAAGCTATGATGCTGTAGCTATCATACTAGCCAATACTCACCAAGTGCCAACTGAGCTGAAGATAAAGTTGATTTTCGGTTAGGGTTTTTTTCACCCCTCCTTATCTTTCATTTCTGCATAGTGTTTATTACAATATCCATTCATTTTTCCTTGGAAGAAAACTTCATGACAGCTGCCTTTCATTTAAGGCTTCAGTTCTATAAAGACACCCGTATAGAATAAGGATAGCTTGTGCTCCTGGCATATCTTAAGCAAGTGTTAATGTGTAAATTAGACTAACTAGAGCAAGCCAAGCCACCTTCTCCAGCCCCATGAAGGAAGTCCCACACCTTCATATGGAGTAGCTGCCTTATGTAGTTGTGTAGGTCTATAACTAGCAAGTAAGTGGCCAATAAAATTTTGCTGGACTGAATATCTTCCCCCTTGCACACAGAAGGGAGCATAACCCAGAGTTATAAGCTTAACTTGACCAAACAGAAGAAGTGCCTGGAAGCTGGAAGACAAACTAGCTCCTGTTTCTCTTTTTTTATAGTTAAGTAGCTACACGACAATCTTCCTAAAGTTAATTCATATGTGTGGTTTTTGCTCTTATATGAGTTTCTAAGATGCTGTGACCACGTTCATAGGTGCATTCTGCAGCCAGTTCCCAGTCTAGCTTGCCTGAGGCCACCAGCAAACACCCCCACAGATTAACACCCCGTAAGATACTGGCATACATGTTCCAAGGTCATTTGGGACAAAGAGTTTTGTCATGTAAGTCCTACACCTGCAAAAGTGAGTACTTCAGCAAGAGGGAATGTGGATAATTTTCTTTCTCATGAGCTGCCTTTGTTTAGAAATACGAAGGTGGCTGGTGACAGTAACAAAATGTCAGCTATTCACCTGACTATGAAGTTACTGTTGGGAGGAATAGCAGAAAGATGAAAATAAATACATCTGGCTCAGAAGAAACAGTCACACCACCGTCACAAAGTAGGGCATGGCTCCAGCTGGGTATCTCATAAGCCAAAATTTCTGAGTGCAAAGTTTTAAAAGTGAGATAACAGAACGAAGGAAAGCACAATCTGCGACACTGAACCAGACCGCAACAGACTCAGTGCCATCTGCAAGACCATTAGCAGGAGGAAGAGGTAGAGGTCTTTTAGACCCCCTACCTTATCAAACTGTTCAAATACACTTGCATCAAACTTGACCTAGGCAGACCTCCATAACTCACTTGACTTAGGGTTTTTTTGTATGAATGGGTAACTAGGAGTTTTGGCAGAGAAAAACAACCAACCCCGCCTCTGCCAAAACCCACATAGAAAAGAACTATAAACTACTTTGAAGAGATTATGCTTTTGTGTTTTCCATTGTTCGAAGAGTAATACAAGACCTTCTTTTAGGATACCATATCTTATCTCACAGCTTTGTGCAAGGACGAATCATGGCTTACTTCGGAGAAGCTGCACCTGTAAGACAAGCCTTTAAAGATCTTACTGAAACCTGAATAAGGGAAAGTAATTAGCAAGGTAAGGAGAAGAGATGGCAAAGCTCTCAGGGTTCCTGCTGGGAACAGGCAAAACTGTGCAGCACTTCTCAAGTGCTGCGTAGTGTGACGGAAGCAAACTGAAACTTAACCCTAAATAGTTATTATCAGTAATAACGCATACTGTCAGCTTAGCTAACAGAGATTCCTGGAGCCCTCTTGATTCTGAGTTTAGCCTTACTCTTTTTAATAGGCAATCCCTGTGTATTCTTATGAAAAGGTTTATCAGAATCTGGGGAGCACTACATATTTCACTCCAAATACTCTGCACGCTTTATTTGTTCCATTTTTTAAATAAAACTGCCTGCTTTATTGTCACTGTCATTACCATGCTTAATTGTATTCCCACTGGCTTCAGGGTAAAGAACAATTGCTCTGTGCAAAGGATAGTTAGGCTATGGAAGTAAAATTGCCCCTACACAATAACTACATAAATCTAATCTGCAAGAATAGTCCTCTTTCGTAATCTGAGTCCTTATAGTTAATTAAACCTAGGTTACTATGTTTTTTTCCTGCTATTCTTCATTCAGAGTGACTTTCCCTAGTCATTGAAATAGTGGAGGTTAATTCATATCAACACAGCCAGTCAGTACTGAATCCAGTACTCCTAAGTTACCTTTTTAGCATCAAGTAGTAAGAACATTTTTCTAATGGGCTCACTTCCCAATGCTATTTCAAACTATTTCCTGGTATAAAACTTTCTAGATAAACACCAAAGCTGTTGATAGCAAAGTTATTGCACCTGCACATTTTAATTGGCTAGGTAGGTATATCCTCATAACTGGTATTCAGTAGCTTTCAGAGGACTGTTCAGTGCAATGAATTTGGGAATTAATTCATACTAAAAATGCAAACATTCCACGAAGTGAAACAGGCAGAACTGATTAGTCAGTTGGGCTCAGCCCCTGTGGGTGTAAAGGAGTATATATGTAACAGGGGCAAAACAATCCTTATCGTTTCCATCTCTACCCCAGCAAACACATTTGCACAATTCAGAAAAAATACAAATTATTACTTGGCCAGGCAAAAACACAGGCAGCACAAGAAAACTATTTTTTCCCTGTCCATAAATCTGCAGTTCCGGGAGGCAATTAGTGCATACACAGAATAGCAGGAATATCCCGACTGCAGATTTGGAAATGTGATGAATAAGACAGACTGATCGTGATGAGTCAGAACTGTGAGGGGGTTATGTCCTCTTCATTTTAGTGAGGTTCCTGAAGGAGGTCAGAAGGGTTTTAAACTGAAAGACCACATTTTATTAGAGTGGAAGCACTTTGGGAAATCTAGCCAAGTGCTTGACACTTTTTAAAAAGAAATCATAATTCTAAACTTCCAGATGATCTATCCAGTGTTCACAGACATAAACTACCCTGCTAGGTACAGCAGGGTTGGAAGCAAGCGCTGCAAACAAATGCTGCTTAAAGTGATATGACCTAATGTCATACTATTAAGACATCTTACACTGACCTTTCTTTACTCCTGCTGAATTCAGTCAAAGCAGACTAATTTTACTCGTTTTGGATTCTAATAATGACTCCTTTTGAAAAGATAAAGAACACTTTAAAGGATTTGTTTCAAATATAATTCCTTCATAATTTGGTTCTTTTTCCCATTTTCTCTACTACTACACAACGAATATTAAGTCATTTATAAAACTATCAGGTAGATGTTCTTAACAACTCCAGTTGTAAATATGTAATACAGAACAACAATTCTGAATATTAGAAATACGTAGCCATTTGTTTCATAATGATTAGGCGGGGAAAAGAAACCAAGAAGTTTCAGATTATGTCCACTTACAGTTTAACAGCATTAGAAATAGCTTCCCTTTCTGCTGAAGCAGAAGTCTGCCAGTACATTTGATGAACAAGACACATAACCAGAAACAGAATAAAGATGACAAACATATAACAAGATATTAGCTATACCTCATGTTATCTGTGCACTGCCTTGGTCATCTTATCAAGTCTCTGAAGACAAATACCTTCACAGAGTATCTCTACGTGATTTCTTATCCACTGACATTTTTTGGTAGCTCCTGCCTAGCACTTTAGAGGACTACTCGCTTCAAAGAAATGATTTCTGAAATTCAATTACATAAGAGATATGTTAATATCTGATTAGCTGACACCTTGTATGTCATGTAATGTAGCTACACTACTCAACATCAGGAAAAAGCAAAACATGTCAACGAACACATTTGCATTTTATAGTATGACACATTACTTTGTGATATAAACAGACAAATGGGATAACACAGGAGACACTTATTATTACAAAGTGGCTGATGATGGGTATGTATATTTAAAGAAAATCCTCTGACAACCAATCAGTAGCCATTAAGCAATCTCATTGTGTTAAGTAGGTCACAGCTTCCACTGCAGAGAATCTGAAATCCATAGCATAAGAGAAAAATATCTCACATGGCAAGTTCCCCATCTAAAACTGTGTTGTTCTACCTGAGGCATACTGACTGATTGCAAACCTTTCTAAACACACCAAATTCCTGTCACTACACAAGAAAACCTAATAAATAAATGGGATAGAATAGCTAGTAAATGAATAGTAAACGTTAGCCCTCTTTTTCCATGTCTGTAAATGAAAATCAGGGTGGCAACACTCCACAAGTTAGTCCATGAATTTTTTTTTTTTCTTCCAAGAGATTGGGAAGCAGGGGGGATGGCGCAGGGTGGTGAAAAGAAAAGAAAAAAAAATACCGATCAGAAAGAATGCAGAAAGTGATTCAGAATCAGGACACTTGAGTTGGTTAATAAGGTTGTATTAAATTGTGCTCTTAATGGAAAAAACTCTGGTCTCCCGGACTTGCTTGACATCTATGCTGTCAGAGTAGCAGAACCTACTTAAATAATAATTTATAACACTCCCTTGTTCTTACACAGAGCTTCACAAAAGAGAGAAATATCACCATTCTCAGGCACAGACACGCAAAATGATTTTTTTTTTTAAAGGTCATTAGGAAGCCCTGGAACTCAACCGTACAAGAACTCCAAGTTTCCAGATTGACTGAGGTTCATTGTGCCCCACATTATCTCTGCACTTGTGAAATTCCCGTGCTGCACTGCACTTTTCATGCGCCTAGTCTTTCTCACTCATATCACACAGGCTGTGGGATTTTCAACCACTATCAAGGCCACATCAGATTACATAAGTAGTGAACAGCGTTTTCTGATGGTGCAGTCAATATAAAGCACAGGTGAACCTACCAGACAGCATCTCTCCCAGAATCTCTATGTTCTATAAAAGGCAAGGATTTATGTTCATTCTCAAGCACTGTTTTACAGTAATCGTAAATATCTGCAGATCATGTTATATTTTCAGCTTTTCTTTTCTACAATAAAACACACATTTTGCAGGTTAGATTTATGTAGCATAAGGATAACTAAAAATTTAAAGTTCACAGTTTAAACCCAATGCCACAAAGTTTGGACTAATGAAATGTTCAAGGAGGATTGGGGGTGGGGGGGAGGCACAAAAATAACATATCTGAGAGCCAGAAGTGCCCAAAACTGTTACTGTTCTAACTTAAATTAGGACACGGTAGTATCTTGATTTTCATTACAAGGCATATGAAACTTATGTTAGCAGTAAGAAAGGATGAGGTCTTTGTTACAATTAAGTTCTCATGTTCAGGGTCGTCCAGGGAGAGTCCTCACCAAGTTGGACCAATGTGTGAAGGACAGAAAACCAAGGTGAATGTAATTCAAAAGGGCACAATGTAAATTTGATCCATCTTTTAAAAATATCATAAATTTAGTGCGCCAAGATAAGAATGTTAATTCCTTATAAACAACTTGTTTGGGAGGTCTTAAGTAACACACAGCAGTGGCCTCGTGAATCATTTTAGGGAGTGTAGAAAGGGACAACATGAAAGAACATGTAACGTGGGAGCAGCGGACAAAAGATCGCTACTTTTGTCAAAATTGAGGAGTCAGAAGATACGTGGGTAGAGGAAAAAAGCTTTAGCAAAGCACTTTGAAGAAACTGATTCAAAGAGCAGTTTCGGGAAGACAACAGAGTTTTAAATTTGTGATGGAGAAGAACGAATCAATGGAGACCCAAAGCAGCATGGCACAAAACAATGACCAAATTATCTCTATGATTGTGATTTGCATGGCTGTATAGTCACCTGCACCTCAGGAAACATCAGAGGAAGGGGGGTTTTTTTATAAAGAAAACCAATGAGAAGCCACAAGGAGAATGTCGTGGATAATTGGATAATTCTTGCATTTCACAAAGCGCAAGAAATATACACTGGGTTGGCAGGAATTTTGTGGGACAGAAGAGGAATATTTGCAACCTGCTCAAACCCAGCTAAAGAGTAAAACTGAGGAAGAGCCAAGGAATTGGTCATATCCAAAGAAAATTAGGACACTAACAGGGGTCATAGAGTTCAAAACAGGGCAAGTGAGTCATAACGCTACAAGGAATAGATCTGGAGGGAATTCTGTGATCCTGAATTAAGGCTACGCTGAATAAACTACAGAACTTTAAAACGAATAAACTGCTAATGTTTAAAATGCTCTTGACATGTACCAGGGAATTGAATTAAAAATCCGAGGTTGATGAAAAATGTCTTTTTAGATGTTTTGTACATTTTAATATAGTATCTAGCATTTTTAAATTATCTAAATATAAAACATCAACAAACAGAGATACAAGGCTTACAGTACCAAAAATTTACATGAAAATGTAAACTTCTGCCCATAATCAGCAAAATTATGAGCAAATTTATTCAGATAAACCATTTTCATTCAAAATGACATTCCACTAAGTACACAGGGAGATGATCTTTGTATGCCATTCAGAATAAATTCTATTCAAGTAAGTCCTTGATCTGAATATAAAAGTTACTACGTATAACCAGCTGCAAACTGAATATTAACTCAGTGCTTAACACAGCACACATCTTTGGTTCCTGTTCTGTTTGTTCCTATGGTTGCATGTTCTATCTCCTTGTAAAAATAATGCCAAAGACTGGAGTCTGATTGTGATCTCACAATAGGAACTGAAATATGAATCCTCCTCTCACACATAGTCCCATTTAAGTCAAAATTTGTACTCTTTTCTTTAAAAATTCACAGATATGCAAAATCACAACAAATTCTAGCCCTAGGGTTTGCCACCCCAGTGGTATCAAAGGCATTAATATGCTTTGTTCATTCTGATATTAAGTACGAAAATGTTTCTGTATTTCTTCAGTTGTATCGATCATACATTTCAGAACAAGAACACTGATGAGAAGACATCACAAGAGATTACACCTAATATAAAGGTACATTTTCACCTTCAGGATTGTTTGGTTTCTGTTTAGTTCACGTAATTTGGGAGTACAGATACGGGCTGTGGAAACCTTTGTAAGCACAGCTGCCAACATTATCACGTGGTCATTGTACTGAAGCGTTCATCACCAAGAGTGGAGCAAGGGAGTAGGAAAGAAACTGAAAAGATTCCTAGTTTGCCGCGGCCAGCTTAATTCCTGAATTTTACAGACAGATTCATTAACTTCTGCATATAATCCAGCTGCTTGAGGGAGCAGAAAGCCTCCTCTGCAGCCAAGTTACATGGACAATTAGCACAGACCCTTCTTCATGACTCAGTAAATCTACACATCTTAGCTGGAATCAAAACAAGAACTTACATTTCTCCCCAACCAACCAGCCACGTCGCTTGCAGCATTTTTGACTGATTTGTTTCCCCTTCCTAAAGCCAAATTCTACCTCTCTGTTCAAAGAAAACATTTCTAAACACAAATAGCCCAAGCCAGCATTTGCTCCTCAAGTACTTACGTGACTCCAAACCTATCAGTTAATGAACACCATTTTTTTTTGTCTACTCATTTATAAAGAGCACTAACAAACATTCTTGCAAGCCAAAGAGAGCTATCCTCCCCACCAAAAAAAAAAATATATGGAGAAAGTGTTACACAGATTCTCCCCTCTCTGAAACATGCAAAACTGAAAACAGAGTCTGTTTGAAGTCACGAACTATTTTATATTGATTAAAAATTCCTTTTTACATTTCACCAAAAACCCAAAGAATATCCAGATACCATACCCATGAGTGAAAGAAGCATTTTAATTTTCATTATGAAATAAACTTTTTCTTTCCACTAGTAAAGAGGTAATCTTGCATGTAATCTTTTAAAGATTTTTTTTCTAAATAAAAGGAGTAGGACAAGAATTTTAGAGATTCACAGTTCTCCAGTTTCACCGATGTTGAGTCATACCTCAAAAGGTAAAAACAATTCTTGTTCCAAATGTATTCCTCAGAACACTTCCACCCTTACTTCCACCAAACATTTTGGTAACAAAGACTTTCCCTTAAGACTATTTAATTCATCAGGACAGAAGCTACATTTTTGAAACAGGATATAATTCATCTGATAAACTGATTTTAATCATATTTCATGAAATTGATACAAGATACTTTTTCATAAAAAAACAACTGCAATCACTGTACAAGTTTTAACACTTCCGTTATTGTGCTGTTTACTGCATGAACATGAACCAAGTTTTATGCTTATCTACCCTTTTAGTAGTTATTCAAAAGAATACCTAGTTAGTGAAGAAAGCAAACTGCAGATGCAGATCAGGTATCTGTACATTTTCTTACTGCAAAAGAGATCTTCCTTAGCAAGTACAGAAAAAATTCTAGGACCGATGTTTACATTAAAAGAAAAATTTAGACTTTCTTACTAAAAAGGTAGAGATGAACGCAAGCCAATACATGCGCTTTCAATTAGGTAAAGAGATTATTTAAGGAGCACAAATCAAGTTATCCTTTCAATTCAGTTATATTCCAGAGCAAAAATATAAGTACAAAACATTAAGCATCTCTCTAACTTCGCCGTCATCTCTACTCAAGTCTGTTACTCCAGCATAACCCTAGGATGAATTTAAGCAGTGTGGAACACGGCATTTTGGCACTAAATAGCTATGTAAAATAAACAACCTACTTCTAGAACTTGACAGAATTGTGACTGATCAACAGGCCATAAATCTTCCGAGTCGATCAAAGAGTTGTAAAGCATCATAATGCATGATAAAAAGTATAAAATGAATACTTTCACAGGCAATAGAGACTGCCTTCATAGGGCAATAGAGATGACCCGGAGCAGAAATACCACTACTCAAATACAATCACCGGCAATGGAAAAGTACTGGCTTCTAATGTATACTCTGACTTGGTAATGGCTATTTCAGGTAACAATCATTAAACAAGCAAAATAGCTACCCCGTAGTATAGAGATAAATATCTATCTATATACAGTACACAAGCACATTTAACGATACACTGCATATTATTAGTTATATGCCCTTCAGCAGGACTAAATATCCCAGAAATTTCTGTTTCAACATGATCTTAAAGAAATTATCTCTGCAGTTCTAAACATGATCACATTATTTTCTATGAGTGTCAGTTTTACTTGGCAATATTACATTTTCTAACATTTCATTTTCTAGCGTTTTTCCATGACTATCTGTGTAGATTAGAAAGGTTCTTAACTGTTATCTGTAATAGATTTTGCCTGTAGCAAAATTCATGCAGGCATAAT
>VZSC01006098.1:1019922-1060217 GCA_013398225.1 Steatornis caripensis | reverse complement strand
CCACCCTTCAGATATTTGTAAGCATTGATCAGATCTCCTCTCAGCCTTCTCTTTTCCAGGCTGAACAGACCCAGCTCTTTCAGCCTTTCCTCATACGAGAGATGCTCCACTCCCCTAATCAACTTTGTGGCCCTCCGCTGGACTCTCTCCAGTAGTTCCCTGTCTCTCTTGTACTGGGGAGCCCAGAACTGCACACAGTACTCCAGATGCGGAGTACTGTGACGAGGAGAGGAGCGACCCTGGACCTGATACTAACAAACAGAGAAGGACTGGTTGAACACGTGAAGGTTGGGGGCAGCCTTGGCTGCAAGAAGAACAAAGTGTACTCTGATGAAATTGCAACCATAATTTCCAGATGCCTGACATTTATTGCTTATTGCTATTAGAATTCAAGTGCCTATTTGTTTTGCACTTCGCTTTTATTCTTGCATCACAAACGTATAATGGAAAAAAGATATTTTAAATGCTGGGTTAAGTATCACAGATCAACACAAGGCACCAGCATAATCAATATTACTTAAACACACTCCTAGGCAATTAATTTTTAAGGAATCAAATTGTTGTACCACATCAAAATTTACAACAATACAATAAAGGTTGTTACATTCTTTATTGTTTAATTAAAAGCAACACTTAGCACGCATGCAGCTAACTGTTCAGACATTATGACATAAAATGTCGTGTTTATCAGTGAGAGATATATAAACAGCATTTACCGTACATTTTATTACACAGTGTTAATTAGACTTTATTAAATTTCATATGCTTATCAAATTATCAAACATAAGACTTCAGAGCCCCAGAGAAACGTACTGCAATGCACACAGCTGTAGCCTAAGTATCTGCAATACTTCAGCTTTTCCATGTAGTACAGAAGTTTTATGTATAGTACTTCAGCACACTCAGTGCAGAACCACTCAGATGCTACACACATTTGAAGAGTGGGCCAGTACAGAAGGATTTAACTTACATGCTTGCCTTTAAGACCCAGGGACAAATGCATTCATTATGCAAGCAACACCTCTTATGTAGGCTCTGATTTTCACAGAGGAATTCAAGTGAAAAGGCAACCGGTTAACGCAACGGAAGGCCCAATACCCACGTGCATCAAGCAGCACCTTAAAAACAACAAAAATAATTCATTCACTGCAGACTCTTCTTGCCCACTTCTCATGCTCTTCTCTTGAAGCACATCAGGAAGGAAGTCTCTCTCTTCTCTTCTTCTTTTTTTCCAGACACGAACAAAGGAAGACTTGAATTCTGTTTCTGGCTCTGCCTTAAGCCTCCAGAGCCTGTGACCTTGTTCTTACTCAGGTATCTGAAAGAAGGCCTGGCCTTTTAGGAACCAATTAAATGGCAGGTATCCCAGAGGCTTCAGGACATCAGGCAAGATGCAGAGTCAGCTTTAGTAGCCCAGTTTTCAGATGGTGCCACAGGGGTCAGGAAAGCACACATGCACTGAAGTTATTTCAACATCACCATGCTGATTTTTGCCCCTGGGCTGTTTGGCACCACATTTCCCAAAACATGCTCGACCCGAGTGAATATCCTGAATGGGTATCACTTTAAACAGAATTTCTTAGTCCTCTGAGTAGTATTGATTTTCCATCCCATCTTCTTCAGAGATTATTTAGGAACGTTTGACAAAACTAACTCACACAACACACCAGCAAACCTCCCTACTCAGAAGACTTGAATCCCTGCAACAGACCAAACAAGAGGAAAGGAGACAAAATTTTCTCCCACGGGTTTTTACTTTTTACATTCTGCTTTTTAGAGAACATTAGGGCCCTTGGATCACCACGGTGAACAAAACGCTAGCATGCTGGTGATCCAGCACGAGCCTCTTTCACAACTAGGAAGTAAAATGGGCATTGATAACTTCTTCCTAATAAGAAGTTTTTAAACAAATAGAATACTTCATTATATTTATTTTATTACTTCTTGAAGAAAGTACATATTTCAACTATGGTAAGTGGCATTCTCAACTACAGTAATCATAATCATTCAAAGAGGGTAAGAGCTACATTAACTTATGCATTTTTTGAATACCTTGATTTTTTTCACATCATTGTGTATATCTCTTACTCAATGTGTTCTTTGTCTGCTCTCCTTTTGTCAAAGGAAACCAGAAGCAATCCTGTGCTCCTTGCCTCTTGCCAAGCTGTGAGGGTGTAACCTGGGAGCCGATGCCTAGAGGAGAGCTAGATTGGCTTCCATGGTCTGAGTGTTTGATCTCTGCTTGGGCATTTTGGCCTGTCCCGAATTCCAGGAGGGGTCTAGCCCTACACCTTGTACAGAAATCATGTGTTTTTATAGCAAGAAAACCTCTCCAGTTCTGTCTCACTTTCCAAGTACTTAATGCAAAATCTTTACATAGTCCATACTTGAGCCACTTCTTACCCAGGTGAACAAGAGCTCTGACTGTAGCCCAGGAGAAACATGTCCTATAGCTCACAAGAGAAGTAGCACACTCCTTCAAATAGTGATGGTAAAGTGCGCTGTGAAAGCATAGACAGACCCTGACATCTACTTCTAGTGTCAGCAGTAGTTTGCAATACAACTTTTTGGTTTATTTTGAAATAGAGTAGGTTTTATTCCACTTTAAGATCCTATTTATATACAGGGGGAAATCTTGTTCCTCCTCTAAAAGAAACAGCACAGAAGCAAAGCTTGGGAGTGGCGGGAAGAGAAAGTAGCTCAAGACACGAACAAATAGTGGTCCTAGGTTTCTGAAGAGGCTGGTTTTAAAGACACAGTGATCTATAGTGACCCAGTTGAAGTAACCACCATTTCCTGAAAAACAGAGGTAACTGACGTAGGGGTATAGAAGGTTCCTTGCTTTTCATATACTTTTACTAGGTCACGTGTTAATATACTGCTATTCTGTCCAGCAGTCATGCTTCAGAAGGGAGGCGTGATGCCCTGAGTTAGCTCTGTCATGTACTGACAGGTTCCTCCAATGATAGACTCTAGCACTGACTTAAAAATCTTCACTGATTCCATAATATCTCTGTAACCTATGTATTTGCCCACTTTTGCTATTAGAAAGATCTTCTTAACATCTAACCTAAATCTTCCTAGCTCCAGTTTAAACTCATTACTATTTCTCCCAGGGGAAATGGAGATCAGTGGCAGTCTCCCTGGTTACACAGCACCATGAATAAATCCAGTCTCTTACCCAAGCGTGGTTGCTATCAGGAGAGCACCCTCGACTGGGCAAATTCTCTCATGGCTCAGTTTGATTTACCATTCTCAGATGCAAACTCTGTTGCGGTAAAGAACAGCTAACTGAACCAATAAATAATTTTTTTACCAAATACTACAGTTTCCCCTCACTCTGGTTTACATTTCTGACTTTTTTTTTTTTTTTAAATTGGCTTACAACTAAACCTGGGCCCATAGACAAAACAAGGTAGAGAGGTGACAGAACTCCTTTGCGATCCCTGGAGAGCAATAGCAGACACCTGCAGTCTTGCAAGTTTTGTAGAGCACAGACATTATCTCTACCACGTATGTTGTCAAAGCACAAAACAGAGGAATGGAGCAAAGACTGGATAAGAACAACATAATATGTGCAAGTCATGCATTATGTATCGACTACTTCTATGTGGAAATTCAGAAAGCACTGACAATTTGGAAACCTCAATCTATAATCTATACTCCTGCAATTTAAATCAGAAACATGCCTTTGCACACTTCAAATGTTGGTCTGTCATATTGCCGCATTATAGCCCATTTCAACCCCAAGCTTTATGCATATGTATGTTCCTACCTTAAAAGTACAGCACGGAAATTTAGGATCTTATAAAAGGAAAAAGTATAGTCCTCCATACCTTGATATAAATGCTTAGGCAGGGTCTACTGCTCCGAGTAGGCTAGTCATACCATAGACTGGAGGAGGAGGAAAACTGCTGCTGACACAAACAGAAAATGTGTTTGTATTTCAACCTTGACTCTGATCCACCAAAACAACATTGCTCACTTGCTTAATTTTTTTCTCTTTTCTTCTTTTAAAAAGTACTTTCCAGAGCTCTTCAGTGAAATAAGAAAACGAGTGGAGTTTTTCTGTTAAAGATAAAACAAAGCCTTCTAACTTTTAAGCGCGTACATACTGTGAATTGTAAACCTGAAAGGCTGAAATAAGACGTCAAATAAAAAGAAATACAATAATCCTTATATATGGAATTATGTATTGTATAATTTGTTCACACGTGAGGGTGTGTGTATGATGGAGCTTGTCAGCCAGCACAGCTCATCCAGCACAGAGGCAGAGATGAGCCATGAAAAGGTCTGGCACTGCTTAGTTCCTGCAGGACTGAGGCACTAGGGAATGAGTCACGGTTTGGCAGTGTTGTGATCTTGGAGAAGGTGCACTGTGCCTTACCTGTAATCATCAAGCCTATAGGTAATTCATAGCTCCAAAATGGAGAATTTACTGAGGGTTTTAACCTTAAGGCAGGGTGGGGTTTCTGTCTTTTGTTGTTGGACCTTTTTGTGGGGTTTTGTTTGTTTGTTTTTAAATAGGCTTAGACAGTTCAGGGCTCTGAGCAGACACCTTTGTAAAGGGAAAAAGAAACTAGGGTCTAAACCACCTATTTCATGTTCATCACATTCAGAAGTCGTCAAAACACCATTAACATCATAAAACAATGACAAAGATGAAGAACCATTTTCTTCCTCTGGGAGGCACAACACAGTTTATGTCCGTCTTTCAGATGGACCTTTTTTCCAAGCATATCTAATCCATCTGTCCCAGAATCCAAGAAACAAAAACTCGTTAACCTTGCATATAAAGTTCCACACATGCCCATTAGGAGGAAATGTTCTCTAGGATCTCCTCTGCTCTGTGGACTCACTTTCTTATTCCTTATAGTAAGAAATCAGAGTTCAGGATGACGTATTTTGCTGACAGTGCTAGTCTGAGCCCATATGGGCTTCTAGCTCAGCAAAAGAAACAGGGCCAAGAGGAAGCAAAGGCAGTCAACAGAGGAAAGTAAGTCAGCAGCAGTAACTGCTGCCTCTGACAGCAGCAGGTTTAAAGAACATCTACAGAAAGAAGTACAAACTCTCCTTCCTAAAGGCTATGAATTGTGGAGGTGGGAGGGGAAACAAAGCAATCTTTGAGCTCCTTCTCCTTATTGAGAATCTTAAGAGACTTTGTATCATATTCACAGGCTCTTCAATCTGTTTGTTCTAAAGTTCCAGCTCTTGGAGTCAAGTGAATATCATCCAACATTTCAGAACTTCCTTAAGGACACTGCTGGAAAAGGAAGGATTTAAGCTTGTGTTTAATATTAAATAAACATGTGATTAAGTTCCACTTTAGAGGTATAACAGTGGTCTGATTTGCAATGTACACAGTTAAAGGCCTGCCTTAACAAGAATTAGCAGCCAAGGGAGACATTTTATTGCTAGTCTATTCCTCTGGGCCTCTGCATGATTGATCTTCAAACTCACAAGACTTGTGTGTTAAAATAAAAGGGCATAATACGTTGACTTTCAGGCTAAACTCCAAGCTCTGTTTCTTTTAGGGAGCTTAAGACAGAACCACATAAAATACAGAACATTCTTTGCTTTTATTTTTCCTCAGCATATGTAGCATATAAAGAGACATGATGCTCAAAGACAATGCCTAAACCAAAGTTTGGCTGTATGTTCTGGACATCTTAACTCTTCTATGCATATCCCTTAAATGTCACGGCTCTTCAAAACAAAATGCAGGCAGCAACATAACATTAAAAAAAATGTTAGTGATAAGTGCAGCCTTACAGCTAAAGAAACTTCTTTGACAAAAAACCCAAATAATTTATAAGACAATTTTAAGAAAGCAAGTCATTTTATGAAAATGCATAAAAACAATTTTCTTAAGTTACCCTAGACCACAGTGGGACCTTGTCCAAGTATAGTCATGTTGTCCGGAGATGAACCTCTGCAACTCATTGTGTTCTTTATCCTGCAGTCTGTTTCTGCCTATCTCTCTTCAGCTCAGCTTTGCTCAGCCTTTTCCAAGTATAGCACCAGACAAGACCCCTGCCTTCTTCCCCAGTGCTTCCAACATGGTGTTAGAGTCCCACTGCCACGCAACACAGCTGCTGCTTTGTTCTGTTCCGGTGAAGTTCGTTCTCTGCTCTGGTGCCTGGCCCCTGCATTTCCCTGTCGCACAACCATTTCTGCATGCTCACTGGTCAGGCAGACCAAAACCACCAAGGTAAAAAAGATTCTCCACTGCCTCTGGCCTGGCAGAAGTGAAATACAGCTCCTGTAAAGAAATGGTGCTTCCCGCTTCCACATGGATGCGTTTAATGGCGAGGCTACTTTATGACTTCATTATGTTAATGGCATCCATAACCTAGGTATATGTTTCCATAACCATCACTCTCCCCTCATCTGGAGGATACTATACCATGTTCTAGTGAAGAACCCAAGGGAGCAGGTATCTGTTTGCTTTTACTCTTCATGTGGCACCACAAGCTAAAAGGCACGTGAAGTACAAAGAAATTTTTGCCAGTTCTCTTTAAAACAGAGGAAAGCTAGACTCCTAAATATATGAACGAAGTCCACCACCTTGAGATAAACTTCTCTTTCCATGTTTTACTAGGGAACTGAACAAGTTACTTATTATTATTCCAGAAAAATATCAGCGTGTACTGTACAAGACTGTCCATGAAACTTAGAAAGAAGCTGAATAAGGACCAAGAGTAATTTTAAAAATAATTTGCTGTATGTCCTTAACCCACTGCTTTCAGAAAAAAAGAATTAAGTGGCTCAGGTAAGAGTTTAGTTCTGCTGACAGTTGAAGGCCTAGGAGAGGTCCCCACTTAAAGAAAAATTAAGCTTGATTTTTAGACTATGTTCAAAAATGCACATGCATTCTCTCCTGTGCATGCCCAAGGTTGCAGATAGTACCTCTTCAGTCCTGGGGCACAGCCCTGATATGTTCAGGAAGGTTTTCATGTACCAGGTTTTTTGCATACCAAGTTTCAGCAGATATTTAAGAATAAAACCTTCAGTCTTTCTCCATTTCCCCCCTATTAAGTCAGTGGGAGTTGTACCAGAGTTTGTGTATTCACTTGTCTGTTTTTTCCACTGTGAAATCTTAAACCACAATGACACAGAAGTGTTAATTTAGCAAGCTCTGAAAAGTGCCATGAACAGAAACCTAACTGCTGAATAGTAGCAGAATTTGTCATCATACAGAAAGTTTTCTCCATCCACTAGTGTTTAGTCCCACTACTGCTCTCAATTCTCTGCAGTTTTTGCACGTGCTTATCTTGCAGGGCTAATGTCTGAAGTTTTGTTTGACCTCCTTTTGCCCCCAGCTTATAGGGGATGAAATTCATCTATGAATTCCCTAGAGACAATTTTAAGAGGGAAATAATTGTGCATCTGCGTAACAGGTAGTGCCCATGCTTTTGTCCCGCAACTTCTGCAAGAAGGAATGAGTCTGAGGTACATTCCACTATATTAAGTTCCATGAACGAACTTACATCAGTAGTCTAAATGTGCTTGTCAAAGGTTCTCCTGGAGCTGGGATTTGGACAGTGGAAAAACCACACACCAGTAGTTTATGCTAAGATACAAACACACTCAATGTTTTTGCTACTTCGGTATTTGAAGAAAACTATTTATAGCAGAGTAACTAGCAACAGTATGGTAACATTTTAACTGTAATCTCACTAAGAGAGCAAGAGGGCAGGTGATCAGCCCAGCCAATTTCTATCGAGACTGCAAAAGTTGTTCGACAGGTAAGTCAGTCACGGTAATTTTTCCTCCAACGAACAGAAGGGAAATCTTCCTAATTCTCCAAGTAACTTTATGTTCCAGTCATACGTTTAACAAAAAATCCTCAGGTTTCCAGGTAAGCCCTGTGGACTAATCTGATTTTGGGTTGGCTTTGAATGGAACAGGCAGGCACTGTTTCTGGAAATGTTTCATTCCTGCCTCTGCATCCTGTGACTGAGAGCTGAACCCTCTTCCTCTCCATCAAAATGCTCCCACAAAGCTGCTCTGCTAACCTGGCAGAGCACAACTGAGGCTGTTTGGCTTTGGTATCACATACACCTGCTTAGCTGTCACCAGAGGCTGGTCAGGAATATCCCCTGCTCAGCAGGAGCAGCTTTAGCCCCTCAGAAAGTTATTCAAAAATGAAGTCAGTAGATCCAGGGAAAAGCACATGGTGAAAAGCACTGAAAGAATATGACTCAGAAACATATTCTATCTCCCTCCATTTAAACAAACAAACAAAAAAAAAACCCCCAAAACCACAAACGCCTGATTAAACAAAGGTTTCTTCTGTGACTGGTAAAGCGTAGTTATTAAGCCATGATGTCTGTCTTTAAAAACAGTTTTAAATCAAGGACAACATACAACTGCCACTTACACAAGGTTGCTCATAATTGCTCCATGCAATGCTTTGATTAATTAAATCACACTAGAGATTGTTTCTTAGTAACACACCTGGTACGCTCTTTGTTGTTGGCGTTCATTAAAACGCTGTGTTTCATGCTGCTTTGCAGCATGAAAGGATATTAATCAGCTAAATTGCCATTAAGAGTCATATCAATATTTGCTGCACACTGATTGTTTTTCTAAATCTTCAACAAAGGACATTTCACTCAAATCTCAGGTTGGTAACTAACCATATGACAGTGAATTCAAAATTAAAATGTTTTATTTTCTCTCTGGAAAAAAATAAAGTACATAAACTAAAAGGCAAAGACAGGGTGTTGGGGGATTTTTTTCCTGCTACTTTCAGACAAGGAGTGGCACGTTGAATAAACTAAATTTAATGTGCAGAAAATCTTTAAAAATTAGAAAAAAAAAAAGCAGCTCTCATTAATGTCTGTTCTGTTCCCCAAGCAGAAAAGGCTCCGCTTTGCAATGCAACATTGGTAATTAGGTTCAGTTTCAGAGCCTGAACTGAAAAAGTGCCCAGGGAATCAAACATTACTTTTCATTATTAATGTGAATGAGAAAATGTTTCCAAATATTTCTCCTTCCTAGCAACGGTCTGTGTTTGATCAGCAAACACATTGGTAAGTTGAAGGTGAGCCAGTAAGAAGGGAAGTGGCTAAATGCTAATTACTTTTGGTTTCTCTATCATTTGTTCTTAGATTCATGCTTTATTCAAGTCCTACATACCTGCAAAAATTTATTCTGCAGGGCATATATGCAGGGCTGCGTATTTTTGTCAAAAAGCACAGTATGCATCATCTAAGCTTTCTCATAGTCTTCACTACATGTTGTCAGGGAGCTGCTGGATCTAGATCGTGCTGCTTCTGGACTTGGCTCTTGGCTACGAGACATCCCAGCAGCAGCAAGGAGAAATTTAGAATTACGATTTCTGCACTCAACTGGCATGCACCTCTGATAATCAGGAGTATACTAATGGCAACGACAGTTGTTCAAACCATTTTCTCCCACTAATCATAACATTCAGAGGAAGGGGGAACACCCACTGGCCAACCTATCTTCTGAAATACAAATTATCCAACAGTTGAGTGCTTTTGTGATCCAGAGGTGTCTCTCTTACAGCATATTAAAATATATTATATCGCACCAGAATAACATACGCACGTATAACTGCGCAAGATATAAAATACTCATTCCACAATTTCCTTATTTGTGCTTCTCGTGGACTCACACATTGTATTTTCTCCTCTCTAGCTCTGTCTTGGGCATTATCAAGACCTACATGC
The DNA here is from genome assembly GCA_013398225.1 of Steatornis caripensis. Classification (NCBI taxonomy): domain Eukaryota; kingdom Metazoa; phylum Chordata; class Aves; order Caprimulgiformes; family Steatornithidae; genus Steatornis; species Steatornis caripensis. The sequence goes on along the minus strand of VZSC01006098.1, from coordinate 1,050,516 downwards.
TGATCAGCAAGTGCACCGAGGCTGATTTCATCATTCCTCAAAGAACAGCAACTACCCCTCTCCACAACAGTTTCACGGCTGCTCTCTGGACTTGAAGTCTGCATCATCGAGGCAGAGTCTCCTGTCTCCCCACCATGTGACTTAAACAAAAATCACACCTATCCAAGAGATGTACCACACCTGATGTTAGCCAAAAGGCTGAGAAGCAGCCTGATGTCCTGCCTCGGGATTCTTCTTCCACAACAATATCTTAAATAATCCAAAACTGCTAATGTCCTCCAGGAAGGACCATTTCTTTTGGGATCATACTTTCTCAAAGGTTTGTTTCTTTTTAGAGAAGACCACTGTGCCTCTCTAGGAGGCGTCCTATGTTGCACTGAGGAAACCTTTGTTCCAAATTGATTCTCGTTACATTTTAATTATACTTTTTAAAGCTGTTTAACCTTAGCAGTTTTAGGGCTACAACTTTGTAAAATTACAGCACAAGTAATGGCAAGAAATATTAGAACTAACCACAACTCGAAAAAACAAAGGGGTCACAACCTGGTCCTGCCTCGCCAAGGGTGCCAAAGCTGCTCTCTTCCCCAGGCTGAAGCCCTGGGGAAAACCTTCACAGGTTTTTCTGAACCCCTTCACAGAGCATTGCAACACTCATCTATTTTCTCTTGTCTTTTCTTGAGCATGTGAGTCAAGAGAAATAGTTTTGCTTACAAAAATAAGTTATTATTTTGCTATATAATTTATATTTAAGTTGATTCAGTTGTAAGTCACCATAGTCTTGGAAAACATTCATTTTCTGATATTTGTAAAAAGTGCGTAAGTGACCAAAGCATCTTCTTTATTATAAATACAAAAAAACGTAGACAACATATGAGTATTATATAAAACATGCAGAAAACACATATCTTCATAGCATTTTCTGCTTACTCCTTTCTTGCACATGCCAGTTTGTTCTGCCTAGTTGTTTGCAAGAGAAGTATAGCTAGTAAGTGATGAGGCATGCTTGAATTAAGGCTTGTAATTTCTCCTGCCGAAAAATGCGATTGTGTCATTGACATTTATGAACCATAGTAAACACAGAAAATTTGCCCTGAAATGCAAATTCATTCTAAGAACTCTGAATACCATTCCTGGGAAAATATTTTGAAATATCTACAAATTCTCACCTTTGCAACATTTTTATTCTACCAAGAAAAAACAAAGTAAAAACACAACAGCAACAAAAAGCACTCTTTTTTTTAAATACAGAAGGAATACAGAAGTGATTAAGTAATCTTTCCAGTTCCTTGGAACATGAGTGCACCCAACTGCAGCTAAGGAAATATTTTTCATCAGGTGAAAGATTCAGGTTTTAGTCATTAATTTTGATCTTTATCACATCACATGCGGCAACAGGTATTATTTGTATTTGGGCTGAAGTTAGTGCTGCACAAGTCCTGTCTGCGTACACCCACTCTGTAATACAATAATGCAACTCTCCAGCGTATTCATTCCTCGGAGGAAATATTTCTAGCCATATCACTACTGTAAGTCCAAACAGGCTCAGGTGGAAGCCATGCTGTAGAGCACAGCAACAGAAAGATTATACAACTCATTTCATGTCCACCACCTCATTTTCAGCTTTTGTCAAGGAGACTACCAGTAACAGATTTTACTAGACCTCCTTCATGAGACCTACCAGCAGCAGACATCCAAGGAGGGGGGAACAACTGTTCCACCCACAGTTACTCCAGGAGAGTTACTCCAGAGATCCTGGCAGCTCTACGCCTGCTTGTCCAGAGAGCAGGAGGCCAGACCAGAAGTAGCACAAGAGACAAGCCCAGGTGGGCAGGAGAGGGCTTGTTGCCTCTTGCATCGCCAGCATTGCTGTTCTGTGTTTTCAGGAAGACCCAACAGTTACAATGAACAATGGCAGTATTTAAGAATGGATAAATGCTTAATATTTGTGACTTGCACATGCTATTGATTAATCTTAGCCTCAGATAAGAACCTCCAAAATGTAACCTAGTATTCCAATCTCCAACCATTACTTCTTATTTAGTAAAAGAGGAAAAGACGACAATAGTGTCTACATACTAACGATGAGAATTGTCACAAGTCTCTAAATTGCAAAATTGCGTGAACATCAGAAGCACAGACATCCAGCTGCCTGCCACTGAAAGTTCACAGGAATAAAGGAAGCGTCCTCAGATGCTCTCAGCGAGCTTACCTTAGCTTATTCTGCAGTAGCATTTACAAAGTTCAGCCTTTCTGAGCTCTTGCACTCAACTCATTATTTCCATAATGTTTTATGCCCAGTTTCATTTGTTACTGGCTTAACTGGTTAAAATATGTCACTAGTGATCTGTTAGATAACCTTAAGGTTCTGGACAAAATATGTTTTAAAAAATCTGAACTAAAACAAGGGAAACAGACAACAGCTTTGAGATGCTTTAGTCTTCATTTATTTACGGCTCTGCACTGTTCAGAGTTGCTAACAGCTATTATAAAGCAAAAATGCTTTTTATTTATCGACGTGAAGATTATTGCTTCTAGTTTTTCTTCTTATCCTCTATATCACAAATGAGTAAATCATAGCCAGCCAAACCGAGGTTAAAAATCAGAAGATGCATTTTAACAAGATCCTGAAAAAAATTAAAAATAACCTTCCATCTATGGAAGAGAGTTGTTAATTCATCGAATTTTGTGGATTCCATGAACTGATAAGCTCTGCAGCTCAGGCAACTCTGAAATTAAATTAGGTTTCAGAAATGAATATTTCATCTTTAAGATACTGTTGCTTGGAGACCTGGGAAAGGAGGGGTGATTTAACACAAATACACGGGAGTTAGTTATAAGGGGCATCGTTTTCCACTCCAACAGGCTCTGGAACATACCATAAAATGCCCAGAACAAAACACTATGTCACAAATGTAAAAGAGCGTATGTTGCATGTATTTTATCTGAAAAAAAAAAAACAAAAAAAAAACAAACAACCGCTAACTCCTTATTAGCCTTCCTACTTTCAGCTCAAGCAGTTCATTTTAACACCGTTTAATTAATAGTAATAAAAAAAAAAAGCATAAAGGCACAATTACAGAAGTTCTTCAAATCAAAGTTCTATTAACTCTTCAGTGAAATCTCTCTCCAAATAGAAAAAAATGTCCTAATCTTTCCTGTTCTTACCCTAGTCCTGATTGCAGACATCTTCCATTGTTTCCAGAGCTCTAATTAAAGCATGCTGGCATTCCTATGCGTTCACTATAAACAGATTGCCATCTTTCAACCTCCATTTCTCCAAACTGCACTGCAATTAAAGAATCAAGGTGCAAGTTCATGGTTTATAAGCATGTCAGGCAGAAAAGAAAAGAAGTCTGATGAACCAGATAAGAAACAACAAACAGATTTTCCTGGCATCATCCAATATCCTGGAAAACAAATGTGTGGAGTATCCTGCATTTGTTGCAAGCATTAAATACGGGTCCTCCCATCAGTGAACCTAACAGTGCAGTTGTAATTTTATTTCTGGTTTGCATGGCAAAATAAGAAACAGGCAATAAGAGGCAGATACTTGTATAATTTGTGCTCACTGTATAACATTGAGGGTAAGCACCTTTTCAAAAGAAATGGGGAGCAAGCAGGAGACTAAAAGAATTACTGTTCTCTGCTGTACATCTGAACATTAGGATAGGAGGTGGATAAGCTATCTATTCACAAAGTGAGTGTCATCTTACAGGCTGGGTTTGATTATAGAATCAATCTTAGCTATCTAACGACATCATTTAAAAAAGAAATTGAAGAAGGGGGGGGCAGGAGAGAACAGCAAGCACTTCTAAATTTAGAGTAGTGTGCTTCAGGAGTCTTATGGAGATGGAAGTGAATGTCTGCATTAATGGAAATATGTTGTTTCCACATTGCAAATGTAGTGAACTGATCACACAAGACAAGGCAGTCTCTTGGAATAAATGACAAACAGTAATTTTTCCTGGCAGAAGGCAACTTAATTTTTGCAAAATAAGATTTCAGCTGAAGAGGATTCAGGGACCAATACTGATGTGTGCATTTGCATGTACATTAGAAATCTCACAGTATTTTTTTCTGAATTGCTGCACTGAAGTTCCTCAGGGAATATGGACATTTCCCCAGTCTGCTATTTTCTCCCTGGATTAGACTCCAATTTCAGTTCTCCCAAAATGAGTCCTAACCTCTGTGCAGTTTCTGTTGCTCACCACGGTGTTTTATTCACATTCCGTGCCCTATAGATTGGGCACTATTCTTCCTGCAGCTTTCAGGCAGGGGAAGTTTGAATTTTTTTTAAAAGTAGCAATAACAGTAAGTAAAACAATAAAGAGAGTATTAGGTACGATGAATGCCACTTCACACAAGACCAAAAGCCAAATTAAATGCCCGGACGTGATTTCTAAGAAAACAGTCACAGCAAAAATGTCCTACCGGATTCCAATATCTTTGTCCAAGTGTTTCTGCTACATTTGTGACACTCAAAGATGTCAAAATACAGTATTTATGGGTGTGACCCACACAGCATGTTTATAAGCCAAGTCGAACTAAGCATCAGTATAAAATACTTAAATGCTAAAATTAAAAAAAAAAAAAACAGCGTACATTTGATCTCCTACTGCTAGTCAAAGACACAGATGAACCTAAAGGAAACGTTAAAATCAGTCCTAGTTTCACCTTGCTTAATTTCTGTATTCATAGTACTGTTATGGCTATTTCATATATGTATAAATATACATATACATACACACCCCCCAACTCAGTACACCTGAATCAGTATACCGATATCCAATATTTCTCTAATTCATGAGAAACGTTGCTAGTAAAACACTAGGGACTCAGTCTATTCTGTAGGTGTCACCTCAAAACATTAAACTATCGTGATACGCCAACAAAAGCAAGCAGAGGCACAATTCTAACGTTAGAGAGCCTGTACTGAAACCAGCTGTCTCAGGGAGCCCAGGTGGGATCTGTCAGTGCTTCATTCCTATTCTTTTCTTCTACTGAAAACCGATGGGCAACCTCAGGCAAAAAGTGACCCCACATAACTCTACCCAGCCTCAGCTCTAATAAAGCTATTAAATCAAAGAAGTAGTTTACGCTTTTATCAGTTTCAAGTATGAGGGCAAATTGCAAATCAATACACATTTTTAATCATCATCTACAAGTCAAAGCAAAAATAAATCCTGTGGAAGTTCTATTTAGTTTTCACTCCTTTTCTTCTTTGGATGTACTTTTTTTCCACTAATCTGAACAGAATTTCATTATAAATAGAAACCTAGGCAAGAAAGTCTATTATTGGGGCTTCTGATATTCATCTCTTTGCCATGAACCACTGAAGCCACTAGAAATTACTGTAAGTAGTCAGTATTCAGCCTCACTGTGACATCACCCTTGGGGATGTGCTGTAGTGTAATGGGTTGCAACTCTCTTCCCTCTGATATGTCTTTATAATTGGAGATCCGACAGTGTAACTATTTCATAGTATATTTTTACTGCCACACTACTCTTACTTCCAGCAGTTTATTAATGCCATACCGTTCACACTTTTGTGTCCATACTAGCTTCAGCTCGTAGACGTTGCTTACACAGTTACTTCTGATTTGGACAAATAATCCAGAAAGTTATTAACTTTTTAAAATTCAAAATACGTTTTTCTAAATTCCATCTTGAAACCTGTTGGATTACACGTTCCAATGCAAACCAACCAGACCCAACAGCACAGATCATGGCCCAGCAGAAGCCAAGAGCAAAACTCTCACCAGTTTCAGCCAAACAGATTCGGGTGCACGGAATCTAGCACCACTGTGGTATATAAAGTGCGTACTTAATACTGCTCAGCGGAAGATTAGTTAAGATTCAGGTCTGCCCTGCAGTCCTTCACCTACATAGCAATCACATTGCATCCACGTGACGGAAAGTGGCACCCGATTTACTCTGCAAAACCACAAATGGAAACATGAGGAAGTTCTTCAATTAACATCCCAACGTGACAACTGTTAATGCCTTCACAATTACAGGACACAGACAATACTGCAACTAGAGCTGATTATCAGAGATGGAGGACTACTCCCTAGAGCCTTGATACAGCTTCAAGGGATTTATTGCCAGAATTGCATCTATTTAAATGCACTGTTGCTATGATAGACTAGCAAAAAGGTCCTGGAGCTATGAAATGATCTTTCCATCCACACAATTTCCTGTTCATCCTAACAGCTCCAATTTTCCCCAAGAAGGCTAAATAGATTCATTTTTACAATCTGAAGGAGCCTTCATTGAGGTATGGAAGATTTAGTTTTAAATTCCTGCTTTTCCTTGCTTATTTCTCTGGGATTTGAACCCGAGTGTGCCAGTGATTTAAAGCCAAATCACAGCTATCCTACAGCAAGGTGCTGCTCTCCCTGTCCTTTTGACTGGACACCACAGGTGAACCTTGAACATGCCTCCAAAGCTTCCAAAAGCTCCTGGAAAATCAGCACGTAGAAATGCACAGCCCTTTTAATGCTATTCTGGTTTTCCACCAAGGTTACGAGTTAGTTTGTCTTTTCTCCAGAAAACATTTACAGTGGATTTTGGTCTCCTCCTGCTTTTTCCAATAGTTGATATCAAGATATTTTCACAAAACACACATCCCATTTTCTGTCAAGACCACAGTTTTAGCTGTTGTAACTATGGATGCATCAAAAGATAGACTGAAAGAGGAAGAATAGAGACAAAAGTCATTTCTAGAATGAGTTTAATTTACTTAGAACAAAGAAAAGCAACGTTGGTTGTATCAATCATATTAACTACTTGCAAAGAAAGATCCAGGTTTTAAAGTTGAATATTACTATGTTCTCGATTAGAAGAAATAGTCATAAGAATATTTTCTTTTTGAAGTGTGAAGTATTGCAGAGCAATGACTGAAAACAGCATAGCTTTCATCTACTTTTGCTTACAGGATTATGGTTTCATATTGCCTAGAAATTCCTCTCTCTCAATGATACTGGTATGAATTTTGTTATTGAAAAGCACTGCACATTGAGAAACAGAATCAGCTCAGATCCAGTCCATTCTTTGTTGGGGTTAATTTGGTAACAGCTAATATTTCTGATTTTAGCCCAGCAAAGTACTTCGTTCAGTTCAGAAGTTAGTTAAGCTGCCATCTGAACACACAATTTCAGAATGCGCCAGCTAAGGAATAAAGTGACAAGAGGGTTGTTTGTCATGTCAGTATTTCTGTTTCATAACTATCCAGAGAGATTTAAAAATTTCAATCGTTTACTCCATCCTATTCCTAGGACTCAAAGCAGGGAAAGAGGTGAGACACTTTTTCATTTCCCTGTATCCCATCCTGAAATGTTTTCCTTAACTTCACTGATCCCTCAACTTAAGTACAACTTTTCTTTTTTATTTACCAACATCTATTGAAACTTATCAAATAGCAACACTTCATGTTTGTGAAACGTAATGGAAATCTACAGTGTTTTCACAAGAAGAAAAAAAAAAAGGAGCCTCAGAAGGCTGTTTAACATTTTGGTAAAATGCGATTCTACCAGGCCAAACTATTTAACAATTTCCCTTTTGCATGATATTCTGAGGTTCTGGAGACACCTCACTGCTTGACACAAGTCAAGGGACACTTAAAAACAAAGAAGAATTTGTTTGTTTCAATGAATACTAACGCATGTTTTACTACAGCATTTCAGCTCCTGCAGATCACTTTTGAGAAAGCTAACCAAGAACTGATTATTTAGAGACATAGCTCCACAAGTGCACACTCCCCTCCTCCTCCCAGGGAGGGCTGCTATATGGGCTTTAGTTCAGCTAGCCCACCATCTGGTAGTACACATGCTCCTGCACCACATGGCATAGCTAAACCACAACTCCCGTCCCTGCCTCACCACACACGCATTAGAGCCGTGATGTTGGGGAAGACACTGGGGAGCTGAGCCAACTGCGAGCATGGGAAACTTGCCACATCCAGAAACACCGCACAGTCACGTACATCTTCTCTGAACGAGGCTTTAATAGTACGTGCTAATTTGTTAGGACTGCTTCACCATTTTACCTCTGCATTTCCTCCCAAATCCTCTCAGTCTTAAATGAAAAGGATCCTCCCTATTTGGTAGCAAAGGATTGCCTGCTGCTGGCACTTTCCCGATATTCATGGAATGAATTTCTCCCTCATATCTCAGTAAATCTCAGAAGCTAAAATGAATTCATAGAAACACCTAATTTGACATAATGCAGCATGACTGATGAAACACTGTATGCTGCAGTACAACCCAATATCTAGTCTTCTGAAAACAGCCCTGAAATGAATTTCTCCACTCTGAAAGAGAAAGAAAAATAAGTAACAAAACCCACTTGTTTCTCCTTACTTGTCTCTTTTCGGCTTCTCAGTAAATTGGATTAATAACTACCATAGCCCAAAAATGGTGACCTGTTACCTAAAATGAAGAAGCAGAATAGTCTGCCAATATGGACGTGAAACACGTGCAGGGGTTTTGTGTTTTGGGGGGAGGAGGGGGGTTATGGAGGAAGGGAAGTGAGGGTTGTGAGGGTTTTTTTGTTGGTTTGGGGGGTTTATTTTTGTTTTGTTTTGTTTGCTTTTAGTTGGGACAGACAACATTCTTCAAATGAAAAATATTTACCTGAGTAAGTCAAGCAAAGAAAAAGCAGTTTTAAATATTTAACTGATCTCTTCTTAAGACTTGTCAGCATGTGTATATTTTTCCAGTCCCCAAGACTAGGACAATAGAACGCAATCAACTCAGCTTCACCCCTACGTAAGGTAGTTTTCACCTTCAGATTTTCAGTAAAGCAATACATGGTCTGCAAATACTAGAAAGTAATCTAATCCTTGCTAAAAATAGTTTCAATAAGAATGTATTTTTAAATATCAAGGAAATAATTCTGTTGATCATGAGATGAACATATATTGTCTTCTAAACTTTAGATTATATGTAAATTTGAAACATTCATGGCCAGAGGTTTTCTGTTTTGTTTACAGTATGACTGAGTTAACATTAAATGACAAAGAAAAAAGCTCATCACTGCCTTTTTCATACACCACTGGGAGGTAAGGGAGGTGACAAAAGAGCAATCACTGCTACAAAAAAAGAAAAAAGGAAAGAAAGAAATGAAGACCTCCAAACATGAATATTTTAGATTTTATTGAAGGGGAAAATCTGAGGACAAATCAAAATTCATGCATATTTCTAGACTAATTAAATACGTGACTAAGTAGCTGTTAAGGTTGATTTGACACAGTTAATTTAGGGTTTAAAAGGCAGCAGACACCTTGTGACACTAACAAAAGTGTTGCGTTGCAACCGAAGAGCAAGAACACTTAACGGGATTTACTCTAACAAGGTTTGCCTTAGCCTTGACAGACAAATAGGTTCTTCATAGAGAGCAAGTTGACAAACTTTACGCAGCGCCTGTGAGGAACAAATGGGAACGTAGCACCAAAGCCTGTTTCTGTGCCATAAGACATTTTGTTGCGTCTTTCCAAGTGATTGAGCTGTATTTTTATCTTCCATCCCTTCTTTTCCCCCACCCTTTCCTTCAGGCCCTATCCTTTTAACAGAGCCCTAGATCAGCTCAGTGTAACGGGATGCAACCGTAAAGCTCATACATACTTGCAAGACAATTGACAGAACTACTCATCTTCAGCTTACAGTTAGAGATTCAGCAGCCTGTTCATGCATCTAAGAGAAAGTTGGTATCTGTTTCTGGGGGCAGCATTTGGTGCCAGAAAGAAAATTTTCTCCCTTCCAAGTGTAATTGTGGGGAGGAAGAACACACAAGGAAACACGGACTATTTTCTAACAGAAAATTTTCACAGGCTCAGTGTTTCCAGCTTTCAAGATAAACCTCTCGACTTTGCTTTGACATTAATTTCTGATAAATGCCTCAGGTTTACCTTGGCATTTAACAAAGCAGCAGGAGACCATTATCCTGTGACAACGCTCTATTCCACTGATACTATCGCTTAATTGGAGAAAATTTCTCTTCATCTGAAAATGTTTGGCAAGGTTCCCCATAAAAAACTATGGTATAGCTAAGTTGTAAGCTTTAATAAGATAGGGAATAAAATACCCAGAGCAGATGTAAATCAAAGCTTCCCTATCAAGATGCAGAAAACAAGCCCATTGTTGCAGACATCACGGTGAACCCCAGCTTTTAATTATTTATACAAATCACTTACATGATAGGATACTTGGAAGGATGGTCAGTGCTATAGATAATAATGGAGCTCATTTGTTTGTAAAACAAAGCTAAAGGGAACTAACGTCAATTGTCAAAACAGCAGAAATTATTTTAATTACTTTCTCACGTAAGTGACAGCAGTAGTCTGCCTGTCATAAACAGGAGGAGACACACAATTTGGAGGAAAAAACAGAACTAAAACAGCTGACTTAGATTTGCAAGAGATTTATACCCTAGCTTTCAGGTTCTGCCATTAATCTGCTTTGCTTCTACTTGGTTCTCAGCTAAGAACTTAATAATGTTCTTACCTCCACACTCGTACTAGGCCCACAAAAGCCAAATGTCCCGTCAATACGGTTAAGTTCAGAGCCAGTACGGGTATCTCTGTCTGTACAGTGCTGCTGTACTGTGTAGGTGCGCTTTGAGTCTTCATTCATATAACTGATACCCCTTTTCTTGCTTACACCACTACGTCTACCCTCCTGCTCAAATGGTTGACTCCTATGTAAATGCAATAACCAATATAATACCTTGTACAATATGAACATTTTGCTCAGTCCAGCCTAGTTATTTCATTGCCTCAGTTCCATATTTTGGAATCAACTCATGGTCAGCTAATGTACACACGGTCTTTCTCCACGGCTGTCGTCTGCAGAACAGGAGTCCCTTATATAAAACATCTTGAAAAGCACTTGCGCTGTTTGGTTCTCAGTCTTTCTACTGCAGTTCATAGTCACCTTTTTCTGCCCTCTTGAAATTATGATCCCTTTTGGTACTGACGCTTTCTCGGTGACATCTCATCTAAAAATCTCATTAGCAAGCCCTCTTTTTTTTCCTCCACCCAAAATCACTAACAAAAATACTAAACAGATTAGGTTTTACACATTAAACACCTTGGCCTACTCCACTAGTGATTCCCTTACACAAAGGCTCCATAATGTTGTCCCTTCCTTGCTCATCATCCATTTCTTCTACTAATCCAAATCATCTACAGGTTAACTAACCATTTCCCAAGCAGTAGCTTATTCAAATGCTTTACTGAATTCCAGAAAATTAGATCTACTGCCTCTCTATTGTCTAGATTATGGTTTATCTGCAAGAGCAGCCTCTCTCTCATTCCATTTAGAGAATGTGATTTTTTTCAGTGCTCATAAGGAAAACAGGGCTTTACATTTACGTTATCCCCTTCCTTAACGAAAACCAACGTAATTCAAGAAGTATTGGTGATAATTACATACCTGCTGTTCAAGAATTGCATCAATAGCCACATCAGAGCCTGGGATAGGTTTTGGTTAAATGTAATAAAATTTTACTATACGTTTCCTGAAGTCTAGGCCAAATTTCAGTCTGGGAAAGGAAAAAAGCACAAGCCACAACAAATAGTTCAATTATTAATAAAACGGATTCTTTTCCAATCTTATTTTCATTTTTGATGAATCTTCGAACTTCACTCAGGGATGGATGGATTTTTAATACACAAACATGCAAAGGATAGTTGAGAACACATGCATAAATCTCACAAGGACAAACGCCCTTGATCCAAGGTCAGTATTCTGATGTAAACTGATGATACTTTCCACTCATGCTGTGCGCCAAGTTGGACACACTATCTACACAGAACCAGCTCCAGGTTCCCAAAACTGGCCCCATTTCTTGAGCTTGGATGAATCCGTAGGAAAAAGCCCTGCCATTCTCTTCTGTTGCAGCAACAAGCCCCCTGCCCATTCCTTTTTACCATCAACTACACCTCCCACAGAGAACGATAAGGAGGAATGTGAGGCACTACAAAAGCTACACAGCTATGTGTGCACACTGCAGCTCCCCTCTTATTCTGTAAGGGAAAGCGTTTTGATACACGGCCTCACATGTAAAGCAGTGACATTGATAATGTAATAGGTATTCTGAGTTTTTTTCTGATGTCAGGGACAAGTAGTATATAAATGGAAGTGAATATAGGAGTGCAAATATGGAATAGAAAGTCTCCTACAGCTACCAGTTGCAGGGACTACGGGTCTTAAAGTAAGAAATCTGCCTGGATTAATGGTATTTTTAAATAGCGTGGTAGGATCACATAGCCACCCCAATGTTTTTACACGTACATATACTGCTCTTCCTTACCATCTCCCCTTGGGGAGATTGTTAATAACTGCCTTAGTAAAAAAAAAAAAAAAAATGGTCAATCCGTCCTCCTGTCTCATCCTCCCTTGATCCTCCAATCTCATCCTCTCTTAAATAGAGTTCCTTCTTACAAACAAGATCATTAAAAGGTTTGAGCCAGTTGCTCATCTGCTATCTCGATAGATTAGACTGTAAAACAGGGGAGGGATTATTAATACCCTGCTTCCTAATACTCTGCTGCTAAATTTGGTTAGCACGACTCTGTTGGCCATATTCTACAACAGAACATTTAGTAATATCTGTACCACTTTAAAGCGTACAATACTGTTAGCCTAAGAGTGCCATGGACATGGTATTTTATAATGAATGAACTGTATTCATAGAGTCTCAGAGATACAATTTTTCTATTTCAGCTACATTTAACAACCTGGTTTAGTTAATATTCATATTTCAACAATGCTAAAAATGAAAACCACGCTTTGCTTACAGGAATTAGCGATTTTTAAATTTTTTGGGGGGGAGGGAAGATTATTTGAAATCTCTAACCCCCAAAATACTTCATTCTCAGTCAATTTATAAGCCTTTAAATTTGTGATATTACCAATGCTGAGGAGCACAAGTTAAATATAGACGGTATAAATCCATGTTGCCACTGTGGGCATATGCAGCACAAACATCTTATCTAGACCAAAGTTTGTCGACTTAGCACATTGTACTTGATGCTGTGTGTCACCTGTCTCTTGTTTGTCTATAGATTAGCACAAAAATGTCATTGCAAACTAAGTGAATAGGGCACAGACTAAGCACCTGCCACTTTTAAAACTCTTTAGAAGACTCTCTTGTTTATTTTGTAAGCACCCAGGGGTGCAGTTAAATAACTGCATTGAAACAAACAATACTGGTGATTATTAAGGAGGCTTTTCACATGAAAATTCACTTCAGAAAAAAATGTTTTGCAGATGTAGAGAAGAAAACTGTATCACTAAGAACCACTCAAAATACTTTGGTGGACCAAAACACCTTTATTTTTCTCTTGGCGATCTGCCAAGTTCACTGCCGGTTTGAAAAGAATTCTATAGCTGGAGGCTAAAGCAGAAACTGCAATGATTTAAAAGAGAATTGGCTACAGTAAGAATGATAATACACCATATCGTTAAAATGCAACTGGCATCTTAGCCTCCCTACAGCTCTTGAAAATGTGCTTACTCCTCAACTATTTACCAAGAAAGGAGCAGAAACAATTGAAATCACACAATATAGAAAAACGTTCAAAGAACTTAGCAAAAGAAGTACACACAGAATAATTTGCTGGTAGGGCTGTTAAAATAACGATGCATTATACATGGCCAGATTACAAAGAGCAGCATATGGAAATACATAGCTGAATCTAGTGCTATATTCATTTATCTCAAACATATAGCAAATGAATTAATAATGAAGGTCCACTTACATTTAGGAAATTAAAGCTTTATTTGCAGCTTGCAGATTGGACATTTAAATGCTGTAGGCCTGATAATATTCACATTAATGCTTGGAGGGCCATCAACTGCTTTCTAAACTGCTTTGGAAATTAGATTTAGAAACTGCATCAAAGCCTTGTATAGCAGTCTTCTCTGGAAAGCTGTTTTGCAAGACTAAGACTATTACAGAAAACAGCTATAGTTTCACTGTGAAGAAAAAGTTCAGAAAGGCCTTCAGCAGTTTCAGATAACAGAATTTGTTATTCAGATGTTGCTTACTCTAACAAGATAATAATATGCAGGCTTGTGTCAGAAAACTGCGCAACTGTGTTTTTCAGGTTCACAGGCAAGAATTTATTTACAACTAGATGCTTAACTGGGAAACTGTTGGTGAGATTTCCCTCACAAAATTCAGTTTGACAGATTTCATTTGTTCAATAGTTGTGTTCAGTTTTACAATTAAATAGAGCTGTTTCACTCAGCATTTATAAATGACATCAGGTGCCATAGCAACATGATTACAAGTTTCCATCAATTTGCAGAGCTGAGTAAATAATTATCAGTGAATAATTAACTAAACAAAATTAGCCTCTTTTTCTGCTTCCAGCATGTCCACAAGCAGATTGTATTTTCTCAAATGTATTCCTTATTTAAACCACATGGAAACACTCCAGACCCCACAGAACCAGATCTTCAATATGCTAAAACTCCATATGAGGTAGATGACTAGCTAAGAGAGTTATGCAGGAAGGACTTCCCATGGGAAGAGCAAAGCCAACAGTCGGGACTGGGGGAAGAGTACTACCGAGGAAGGAATTGTGATTTAAATATTTAAGTAAAGTACTTTAACATTTTCTTTCATCCAGGTCTAAACATATAGGTCTTCTAACACCAAATAATTGTTAAATATAAAACATTTGACTGTGCAGAACACTTTAATCAGAAGTCACCAAACAAGGATTTTCAGAGACAACTCACAGCTAGAGCTGTCATGTCCAATGGGATAATACTGGCACTTGGATGATTAACTTAAAAACCCCCACCGCAACAGAAAGGAAAGTACATGTCACAGTTCTTGCTAGATCTTGCAAGAACGCTCCCCCGCATCAGCTAGACCATATTTCTAATACTACAGCCCCAGAAAGCTACCACTTTCTTGATCATAGGACCAGTAACAAGACTGCTGGTAGTAAAATACTCATCACATCACAAATTCGAGATCAAAAGAGGGTCCTGAACTTCAGTGACAGTGACTGACAAGCCCAGAACCATCAGTTTGCACCCACCTTGAAGGCAGTAAAGTATCCCTAAACTAGGAACGCAGTATTGCTTTACAGAAGGAGTCCTGCAGGACAGGAAGCGTCTGAATGTTTTAGTCCCGTCAGCTGCAACAGCCAGTTCGTGTTTCTTACAGGCGTTTCACTCGGGCACTAGAAGGCAGAGAGATGGGACAGAAGAGACCTCACCTTTCTTTACAAGAAAGGCACTGGTCACAGAATGAAGGGAAGACAAACGACTAGGATGTTTTCCTTCCATATCCTTATTAGGAGAGAAGGATGCAGCAAAGAATTTTTTTAAACTAGGAAATTTTTTTTTGCAGCAAAAAAAAAGTAAAGCTACACAAAAAACGGTTACAAACTCTTCAGTTTAAGTACAAAGTTATTCTCATTATAGCATGTAATAGCAGTCATAGGTGTACTTTATCACAAATGGGAGCAAACACTGAAGTTTGGACAAATGTCATTGTTAAGCCTGGCAGCCCTAAGAATAAGGTTTAGCTTCCTGTGTTGTTTGCGGGCCTACGTGTTACACTGGAAGTGTTTCCACAGAAGCTGAGTGACTGTAAGGGAACCTTACTCAGCTGAAGATGCACTTTGGAAACCAAAGAAAACAGTTCACGGGCTTGCCAGGAGACACTCCTTACAACCTTGACCATGTTTCTTACAGCTGGGACTGCATCTAGTGTCTCTTACTCATCTCTTCTGGGATGGTTAGAAAGAAAAAAACCCTGAAACTCTTGTATGTCTGGGTTGCAACTTAGATAGCACCATATGAAGTTGTCCTTTAGAAGTGGTGTGGTTTTTAATTTAAAAAAAAAAAAAAAGTGGCCCTGCACAGTAACAAACTGCACAACGCGTAAAGCCTAGGACAAGTTTGCTAAAGCTATGGAAGGTACATTCCAGCGGTAAACTGTCAGCGCCACCTAAATGTTTGTTAGCCCTGAGACGGATCTAGTCATTGCCATTCCATCAAAGGGATCCCAGCATAGCTTCCATTGCCAAAATGTTGTCTCACACTCTTTGGTAGGTATGTTCTACCACAGTCACTAGGGAAAGAGGGATGTGCTGTGGTTCCCACTTTGCATAACTGAGACACAGAGACTGACCGACTTCTATAAGAGCAGAAGCGGCTCACGGCAAAAGCAAGAAATTATATCTGCATTTCTGAAGACTTGACTTGCTCTCTAAGAAGCATGTTTTTCTTTTTAAACACTCCAATTTCTTTTTTAATGGAAAAATGCCAATATCAAACTGTTCACAGACTTTGTTTCACAGATTTCCTGTATCTCTCTCTGGAATCCAATACCAAACCGAGTGTATATTGATATGTATGAAAAATATGAAGATGAAGTGATAAACATCCACTCTGATTTAATTAGTTTTTAACCACTTCTAAAAAAAAAAAACAAAAAACAAATGCTGAAACTTTGAGTCAGCTGCTAATTTTACTAAAGTGATTCACCTTCCAAGAGACTTTTATACCACTAATAATGCTAAATCCTCTGTTCTGAGATCTGACAGGAAAAAGTAGAAATGGTGGCTTTCTCCTGCCCTCAGCATTATCCCAAAAGGTAACACTAGGCTTGATTTTCTTACCTATGGACACCTCCACATTGATAACTACACAAGTCTGTCTATCTAAACAACCTCTGAGCATGTTTAAGCCAGCAGAGGAGACTGCAAAATGTTCTGCCGATGATACTCCATCCCCTCTATATTAAGCCTGGTTTCTACCTTCTGATTGCTTTCCTGTTCTCTAACAGATAAACCTGAATGAATATTAACTCTCACTCACTCATTCAGGATAAGGTAGCAGCTGTTTGCCAGACGAAGTATAGAAGGCATGAAAGGCATCAACAGTCCTTTCACCATCTCTTAACAAGGCCTTCTACAATCCACTGTGGCTCCTGCAGCATGCTGTGATGTTCCTTTCTGCCCACACCTGAATCAGAACCTACAGCCAGGTTTCCCTAACAAACCCCATAATTACTTTTTTTTTTTTCTAAAAAAAAGCAACATGTGCCACCTGGGGACTTCCTCCATAGGTCTGCACCTGGAGCTAGCCCCAGGGCACACATCCACAGCTTCGGAGCGGATCAAGGCAGTACTAACCTGCCTTGTAAAACATCTGCTCTCTTCCTATTTTTTTTCCCCCTGTGGTCAAATGAATGAAACCGTTTTTCATGTGTCCTAGCAACCCAGGAACCAGATACGAGAGAGAGCTAAGTCTTTGTAACAAGCTGAGATCCACACAGAACCGTTTGCCCGCTGTTGCTCCAGCAGTATGGGCATTGTCCTGTTTATGGTGCAAAGCTACATCTGGCAGTTATTTCTATCAAAGCGGTGCTCTCTCTTCAGCAGCTCAGCCAAACACTAAAACTGAAGATCTCCAGTGAAAGATCCATTTACTCAGATGTAATGTATTATTTACTCACCCTTTTTTCCTCCTTCTTCCCCGCCAAAACCTACAGTTGCATGTAATGCCTCTTTATGCTTTTATGATATAATGTCTTGTTACCACAGCAATTAGATATCAAATGGAAAATATCAAATGTAAGTCAGATATGTTAATGGCATTTTCCACAAAATAAAACTACATGCTATTTGGCTACCTTAATCTCTGACACATAGCCTCAACCTAAATAAAGCTTTCATGGAAGTTCAGGACACATTTGTCACACTAGAAGTCACAAACCCTTTCTTTTTAATAGAGAAGCATGATTAAGGGATAAGCACATGATTCAGAAGACTTTAGGTCTGATATAGATTTGGCTTTTAAGGAAAGGATTTCAGCTGATACAGGTCAGTCAATTCCTCAATTTAAATGGGCTTTGGATTGAGTCACCCTCTTCTGCACCAGAGGAAAATAAGACTTTTGGTTTCTCAAGAGAGTGATGTCTCTTGACTGATGTGATCGTGTAATACTCTAATAAATACATTGGTACTTCTGTCAAAAGAACACCACAAAAAAAGAGCAAAGATCTACTGGACTATACACAGTTGAACAAAGGAATCAGTACCCCAAAAAGAGTTCAGGGTAAAAAGCATATAAGGAAAGAAAGCTTAGGTTCCTACTGTCCACAAACAGCAAGCTAAAGCACAGACATTTTGGGGGGGGGGCTCTTTTTCCAAGTTCTTAACCTTCTGGGGACCTTAACCACATGCTCTGAACTTGGTTGCTTATATTACTATGTACCATTCTGCAAATTCTGTACAGAAATACATCCTCAAGAAAGATCTAGTTATTTTTATTGATGATTCATAATATTGGTACTTAATAATTTTAGATTTCATTGTAATAGAGTATCACCAGAGCCCAACAGTGTCAGAAATACCTAATGGCATCAGAAATGACCATTCTGATATAATTCGGCCTGTTTACGAGTAGCCCCCTTCGAAATAATTTAGAACATTATTCTGAAAAGTAAGCTGACCGCACTTCTTCTCAAAAAAATCACAGTGATGTGAAGTTAGAGGTGTGATAGGTTAAACTTTGATGTTTTCATTCTGTGTGCTCTACAACACATATTAAGGGTAATTTCAAAACAGAAAAAAAGTTCTGGGATATTGCATCTTTTCAGATGTCTATGGGGAATACATCTATGATAAACCTAACAAGGTTTTACCACAGCTCCTCACAGCAAGCCTGAAACCACTTTCACCAGTAATAAAGTACACTTTACACCGACAGCTTAACTATAAGCGTATTGGCCAGTATAACATCTGAAATCTAAATGTGTCATTGTAGATTGAGTCATTTTACATCTCCACTTAGGTATTAAAATACAGCACACACAAACACACAACTGTGGGACTGAAGGGGGAGCAGTAGGCAGGGAGAAGCAGCAACTCACTCAGCATAAACCGCAATGATTCAGAAACAGAACCTGACCTCTCTGTTCACCTCTCACTGGCATCCAGAAGAAAGGTAGATTGGGAGACGTTAAGAGGAGGACTTTTTCATGTTTAGGCATCTGAAAATATTTTTAAAAAGTTTTTGGTCTTCCGGAATCATTATAAAAACACATGTAGAAAAACAAACAGAAAATAGCAGCAGATCTTTGTTATCTGTTAAACATATATTTCCATTATGATTTTTAAGTAAACATCAGGGAAATGAAACTGTTTTCAGAAAGCAGAGTCAGGAACATATGACTTTGTTACAAACTTTCTGAACAACATTTGACAAGTCCCTTAACCTTTCTCAGTCTCTATTTACCCATTCATGAAATGGGGCCAGTGACATTTAGCTGCATAACAGGAGTGGCTTACTTTATATTCATTAAAGACTCCAAGACCTGTGAAAGGTAGATGTTACAGTGTTATGAAGGTTCTATTTTTTCTCAACACCTTCCCTTTTAGTCCTTCTCTTACTGGAAAAGACCAAAGAAAACTATGAAGCAGATACTGCCGTAGTGAAAAGATAAGTGTGGTTCTTAGGATGATGTAAGCCCTACAGTACATCAGTACAAAGACTCTGATGAAGTCGTCCCTTTCCATTTCCACCCCCTCTCCTTTTCAGGGCACGTTAAGTTTTCTTCAAGTAATTCCAGAAGGCAATTTCCTTATTCACTAGACCAACGTGGTTCAGTAATGTAGTTCGTCATTTCTGCAGCACTCTTGTTTACATCCCTTGGAAAAAAAATTGTTCTAGTTGTCCCTGGCGCAAGTTATTTTTTCCTCTACCTTTTCGATTTCCAGTCTACAGGATGAACTACTAGACTCCTAGGAATGAAGATTAAAGCCCTCTTAACTCCCCCAGGTATTCAAAACGAGGACTGGTTCACATACATGTAACCTTTAACACTGTGAGCACCTCACGACGACAACTGCATTTGCCTCATGATCAAGAAACATCAGTATTAAATTCTAAAAACAGCTCTTACCAGCTCATCTGTGTGTAGGATCTGCGCTCCCGACAACAGAAAAAACACTCTATGATAGAACCGAAAACTGAAAACTGTGTTGTGGCTGGTTCTTAACTAGAGAGCATCCTTCCTCTCACTGCCCTGTCTTGCTCTGATTACTTTACATGTTTACTCATACTGCTCTCTAGCTGCTCCTGCTTCAACTACTTATGAAGTCTGTCCTGGTGAGAGGATTATGCATTCTATAGTCTGCTGTTTTTTCTTGATTTGCCGAGACACTTGATGCTGCACAGTTGAAGACTCCCTTATACCAGGGTCTAGGCACACTCAAAGGTAGCCTGGAAAAGCACCCACTTCCTCAGAGATCCCACAGGATTTTCACCTGGAGCATTATACACCTCTGTGTGACTAATGCCTTCCTATTTAGCTGATCTGGCTCTTTTCCAATATTCAGTTACAAATCATTTGGTTTTTAAAAACAAACCACTAGACCAAACTATGTAAGTTACTTTCACTTTTTACAGTCCTCTCTGATGGACTTCTACAATTCTTCCGATGATCTCTGCACCACCTGGGCCCGAAGGTTGGGAGGGAAGGCTTGCCAAAATCTACCACACCATTAGAGTGTGTGTAGCTTTTGAGGGTAATGAGGCCACCACTAAAGAATCCATCAGCCTCATTTTTCACTCACTTACATTAGGACAGAGTAAGGTATCCCCAGTAAATTCACTTACTACCAATGTGTGCTGTCAAGTATTGTCACCTGCTTGGTTTTTTTCTGGAAGAAATAAAGCTGTTCATTCAGTAAAAATTCACCAGAGAAAAGGAATACATTCTTATTCCACTAAGTCAGATGGAGAACAGAATATAAAGCAACATAGTTCAATTTAGTTCAGATATTACAGTTAAATACATTTATATTACAAAATTTCATTTATTTATCTTTTTAATTACCACAGTCTGCACCTCTGTTCTGCCACTCAACTTTGGTTCGCCATTATGTTAATAGAATATTCCTAGAATCAGCACAAGATCTGCTCAAGCATCACCACAGCTCCTAGAAAATGGCCGTCACCAGTGTACCCAAGCAGCATATGCATTTTTCATGTTATGCAGAAACGCATGCCTTTGTAGAAGAGATGAACATGCAGCCCAAAGCATTAAAAAGAATAAGGGAACAATACTTGAGCAGATGAAGATGCATTACAATTTTTCTTTCTCTCTCTCAACCTTCCTTACCCCAAGACACATATTCCAGATATATATGTAATGCAGAGCAGTTAATACACACTGAGAGAGATTGACAGGGCGCTTATCTAAATGGATACTGAGATTCCGGGATACTTATTGCACTCTAGCTGATAGGAACTTCAGAAGCTCAGAGTCAAAACTAACTTCACAAGACCACAACAGAATGTTTCACCTTTGCCAATAGACATTGTGTAAGCTAGCTTATAGCACTGTGCCAAGGGCATATCATCCAGACTTTTCTATTTCAGCTGAAAGAAAATCCACTATCTGATAAGCCAACATGATGAATGTTCCAAGGACTGCACAAATAAGTAGAAAACTCAAGAGTTTCTGAACTAAACTTCCCTGTTTTTTAAATTCCCCCGAGTTAAAACACATTTTGCAAGCCTTACTAATGTGTATATACGTACACTTTATCCTGCCTGTTACAAATTCCCTGAAAACACTGAACACTCAGAACACAAGAGTTCTATTTTAATCAATGTTAAATGCCAGCAAGAAAAAATGGCCATCTCTGTTAAGAAACAAAAAAACAGTATTGCACTAACTTAATTGTAAGATGTGATCTAAAAAAAAAAAAATTCTACAGCTTTTCAAACATACCCTAATTTTCATGAAAAAGTATTATTACTTCAGAAACCATACAAAATGAGAATGAGGCCTTGTATCATCTATTCATTTGTCCAAATTTTTCTACCAATAAAAGAACATAAGACTCTATTTAGTCATAAATACTGCATAGACATATTGACACTACAAAGCACATAAACAAATTGGGAGTCCTGTGTGCTTTGTTCACAGAAGGAGAATACGGCCCTCTATCACTCACTCATCTGAAGAGCAATGAAGACTGTAAACTGATGTAACTATTATTTTTAATTCAAACTTTTGATATAGAACCATTTTAAGACCTCCTGAGCATTGTCCCCCCTGCCTTCCTTTGGAGGACTGTATGAATCACATACAATGCAAGCATCATTACTGTCAAAAGAATGTGGCTGTAGAAAAGAAAAAAGTCTCTGTGACAAAATAGATGAGGTAAAATATGAGCAATGTTAAACAGATCAAGGAATGCACTGAGTCGAATTCTAATCTCGCTTTCATTCATTTCAGAAATGTTTTAAAATCAAGTTCAGTTTCTCTACATCGTGGCCTTCTTGAACCTTAGTAATTAAAGTACCTCTAAAAGCAACGAAGGGTGAACCACAAAAGATCTGTAGCTACAGCTCTGTTCAGATAAGCATTAAAATTTGACATTTCTAGTCAGCAATTCTCAATTCCTAGAGAATTTCTACTTGGCTAGAAGAACTGTGATACATAGCCTTTCTGTCAGCATTTTAAGTATTTTATGCTTTCATGCTAAATTGAGAAGTGGATGATGCTTTTTACCCAGAATTAGAAAGAGAGAGATTGAACTAGAGTTTTACAAATTAAAAGAAAAAAAAAATGTGCTTGGCAGAATATGATCTTACGCTTGTTACAAAAAAAGAGAAGGCCACCCCACTGAGCTTCCATCTGTTTGAACCAGCTCACCGAGGCCTACTTTAAATTTTGAGATACATCATGTTCCTTCAGAGGCCTGGATTGACAATGAAAACCAAGCACAGACCCTTAGAACTGACACTGTCTGTAAGACTTTCGCACAAGGTGGGGCTAGGGGGAAGGAATAAACCACAGCTACAGCTTGAATAAAAACAAAGACTTAGACAAACACATAGAAAAAGAAGAAAGAAACAACAGAGAAAAATTTACCATGTACTCATAAGAATACTACATGCAATTTTGCAAGCCATGTAGTTCTCAAAACACAAAGACTTTATTCTGAGAGGAAAATCATTATGGTTATAGACTTATGAGAAAGTAAGGCTTGGAAACTGGTAGGTTGCTAAGTTTACAGCCCCTTCCTAGAACTCACTTCTGCCAATTAAAGAGCTTGGAGACTTTAACGTGTCTGTCTTTCACTTGCCTTTTGTGATCAGCCTTAAGAATTTTAAAAGAGTGTATGCAAAGTGTTATCTTTCTAACTTCATTGTAATTGATATCTAATTTGCACTAGTGCAAGAACTTAATGTGATTCATGCATGCGACCTTCTGGTAGTCACTTAGAAAAAACTTGGAGCTTGTGCTTACGAACTAGAAATTTATTTTGTTTCAAGAGGACCAAATCCTGACTTCCTTAGAAGCGGTCAAGTTTTCCCTTCCTCCAGGACAGCAAGACTTTTAGATGGAAGACTGCTATTCATATCCAGCCCACATGAAAAAAAAAAAAATTCTTGCATCTTTTAACAAAGTAAAAAGAAATCACTAAATGGAAAACACTACGGCTTTAATTGCTCCAGGTTTTTATTCTTCTTCAAAGATGCAGACAGACTTCCATGACTGTAAAAGCAAATTCTGTTCTCCGTTCCCCCTTACTGAGTGCTCCTTTGGCAGACTGAGTGGATAAGCTCACCTGAGAGGAAGAATCCAATCCTCTCTTTAGCCAGTTTCCTGAAGAGAAGTACCAAGACGAGAAATACTATGTGATGAAAGATTGTATGCTACTGTGGACTGATCTGGTTTGAGTTTTATGAACCATAAGACATTACGGTTGATTTTCTGACTAGTGCGAGCTCAATAAATTATAGAAAATTAGCAGAGCACTAGAACAACACAAAACATTGCACCAACAAGAGAAGAGTCTTCTCTGTGTTAATCTTCATCAGTGCAAAAATCCCACTTTTGAACTTCGATTAATTTCTTCAACATTTCTTCACTTCTGTTGTTTTACTTGGCTTACTTCATTAACTACACTACAAAATAAAATAAAACCAGAAGTCACGTTTTCAACTCCAAATGAAATACTTTGATAGATTAGGACTTGAGCATGTGTTCTATTGCATGTCCAAAATACACCACAGGTTATTCTGGCATCTTGTTCACTCCACAATCTAGTTAGCATACACTTGGAACTTGCTTAGCATTATAGTATTGCCAACATAGCAATTCGTATTTGTCATATTTTGATATGCAATGTACAAAAGCTTCTGCCACTGTGGAGCCTGTCAGCCTCCCCTGCTATTGTCCATGTCTAATAACGTAAGTTAATGGAAGGGTTTCTTCTCCCTACGTTGAATCAACCAGTCAGCAACTGATCTGCTGAAGAGCCTTAAATTTCAGAAAAAAAAAAAAACAAACGAACCAAAAAACCAACAAAACCAAACCCACTTCCAAATGCTGTACTTTCAACCAATGAAAGGTTTTATTTAAAATACACTGTGTTACAGAAATATGTATCATCAGAAAGAAAACATCTTCTGAACTACAAACCGCATTGTATTTGCTTGGTAATGAAATATCAGAAGACAGGTTGATCACATGCCAGCTTTGTCACGCATTCTAACAACACTCAATCCAGCACTTCACTGCTGGAATTTCTGCTGAATCTGTCATGCCATCAAACAATTATTTATTTAAAGTCATGAACAAATAGACAAACATGAAAGTTCTTTTGAGAAATAAATTTTTACTGATTTACGGCATTCATAGTATTAGCCACACCAGTCAACAGTGTTGACATATAATACTGTAACAGCAAGAAATAAAAAACCTTAAACTCAAATAGAGAGAGTTCAGGAATATACTACAGAGGCTCGGAAGTTAAGCGTATCACCTCTCAAAACACATTTAAGTTTGGGTAATTCCCTGAAAAACAGAAGCAGCTAAAAAAACCAACAAACCCAAACTCCAACTGTCAGAGATCCAGCTGGACAGAAGGGGAAGAGTTCAGCTGCATACAATAACATCTACACTCTCCTACAAGGTCTCCATGACCACAAGGAGTGTAGGCTCATGATCTTTTTGTTGTTGTTCTTGAGTCACAGGAGCTCTGTTCCCATGGCTACAAAGAAGTTCTGAATAATCTTGGGTCATTAAGGATTCTTTGTGCAGATGATGACATTTGGAAAAGAAGGAGGTCTGACAAAGTTTTTAATGGAAAAGTGGCTCTGCTAAAGGCAGACCTCTGTACAGAGAACATGAAGCGAACTATCAAAATCAGGGAGTCGTACATCACAGCACCAAAGAGCTCATCAGCAACATTCTCTCACAAATTATTTCAGGCCAGCTCTAATGTCCCCCAGAGCAAGAATTACTGCCAGATAGTAAATCTTAAGTTTCACCAAAAAAAATGAAGGTAGAGTTGTTGGGTTTTTACAGTTCAGTTTGTTGTTGGTTTTGGGGTTGTTTGGGGTTTTTTGGGTGGTGAGGGCGTAGTGTCCCCATCCTCTATCAACCCCAATGTATTTTTTACAGACAATGAATTTTGGGAAATCTTAACATTCTATATTAAGTGTCAGGCATGAAAAGACTGAGAGTATAAATGTCAAGTTGTTAACTTATTAATAAATTTCTAGAAAAAAACAATTCCACAGAGCTATTGAAAATCTGCATTCCCATTTAGAACAAACTTGAGAAATTTGCTAAGTCCCTGCATCAAAGGTTTCAGAAGATGACAGTGTATATTATCCTCACTTTAACTGTAAGGAACCTCATCAGTAACTTCAAGACCATAGAAACTAACCACTTGGCACACTACTGGTGGAAGGAAGAAAGAAAGAACATTCCTGTATCTCTACTCTTCTGTCTGAAAAGAAAATGAAAAGTGAACTTGAAACTAAAGATGACGTTATTACAGTCACACGGATAACAAAGTCACCACAGGTGTTAACTCAACCCTAGATGCGGCTTACATCATCCCAGCGAACAACATCCTGACAATAAACATTTCAGACTTCAATTAATTATACTTAACAATTATTAAACTGCTACTTTTTTTTTTTCCTTCAGAGAGCTGTTCAAAAAATATCTACAATATCTAGATGTGCATCATCTCAGGTAAAACATGTAACAAGTCCACAAACCATTGCAGATCAAGCCATAGTTACTTTTAGAAAACATACCACAAAACATCAGAATGCAGAACTCATTGTATGTAATTAAGAGAAAACAGAAAATAAAGGAAAAAAGTAACATGTATAACCATACTTCAAACAGATAGCAATTAAAATTTGGTTTTAATATTTAATATGTAAGTTTATATAGTAGAGAAGTTAAAGAGTTGCTAAAAGTTACCTCTTTCCTCCACACTTCTGTTCACGCACTGATGAGCTGAAAGAGGAGAAAACTCAATCCTGATGAGGTACTGCCATGACTTCTACAGCAGACACTTATACACAGTCCAACTCTTCAACAAGTATAAATCCATCAATGCTAGGCTTGCAAGGTCCTAATAGGGCTCTGCTAGGAAGACCACACCACAGCTTCTACAGGAAATCACAGCGTGATGGGAAATCATTACTTCTTTGATCAGCTGGCAAAAAAACCCAACCAAACTGCATGTGTCTCCCATCACCTGGAAGGCTGCAGTAGGCAGCACTAAGAGCCTGACTGGCTGAGGCACATCATAAATTCTGCCCTTAATAACATACACCTACACGGGGAAAGGAGAGCAGGGAGCAAAGAAGATCTGACGCAGCTGTGGTCAACTCCTCAGCCGGTGGTTCCATGCAGTAATCACCTCTGATTTAGTGTTTGATCATAAATGCCACATGATTCAAACTCCCAAAATTGGCTAAGATCACACAGCCAAATTTTTAGCCTTATTCCAGCAGACCTTATTCCAAGATCAGCTGATCAAATTGCTCTAACACGCTGCATCTGCCCTAGTCTGCAGCATAAAGCCAAAAAGCGGCCATCAACACCTCACTGCTCACCGTGGGGGCTCCAAACCAGCCAGAGACTGAGCTAGTAGGAGATGAAAGTTGCGCTGCAAGACGAGTCAATAGCAAAGTCACTAACAGTGAACATGGAACCATAGTCCTAATTTCCTTCTATGATATTATTAGATGTTGCCATCATTCCTACTTCGTTGGGAAACAGAAGTCGTACTACGGCAGATGCTCCTCACGGTAGCAACAACTTCTCTACTCCTCAGTAAAGGGGTAGTTTCCAAAGCCCACGGTAAACCAAAAATAAGCCCAGTTTCCAAACCCATGGTAAGCAGAACCTTTAGTGCTGCAGTAAAGCAATGGTGTCCAAGCCACCATTAAAAAGCTTCTTAACCTTTTATTGTTTGGTTTTGTCAAAGTCCTTGTCAATTAAATACAGGTAGAAGAAAGATTTAATGAAATATGGTCAATCACTCTCCTCCTTCTTTGAAAATACGTTCAATATACAAAATGTGGAAAACCACTCTGAAATTAACCTATTCCCCTGCAATCAAATGTTAGGTTACATTTAACAAATGACCCTTTTCTCCTGAGAGCGATCAATATTCACGGTTTTCTTCCCTGCCCTCTGCAACTACTGCCAGAAAGCCGTTTTATATAAAACCACAGAAACAGACGCTTACTTAGAAATCCCTAATTCACGCACTTCATTTCTCCCTCACCACTGCGGTGACTGTTTCCCTCGCGCTAGCTCGGCGGCTTATCTAAGCCACGGCAAATGTCTCCCGTCCTTTCTGAGGCAAAACGCAGAGCACGTGCCGGCCGCGCCAGCCCCGCGCGCTCCCGCACCCTCGCGCCTCGCTCGCCTGCGCTGCCCGGGCTCTGGGCAGCCTCTCCGGCACCGCCCCAGCCCCCAGTGAACGGTGTGGCTCTGGCGGGGAGGGCAAAGCACCCCTGCGCGTGGCCGTGAGTCTCCCCTTTACCGCCCTGGCAGCCACTGAGCACAGATACGGAACAAGGGCGAGCAGGCGGGCCGCGGCCCGGAGCCGCCGCCCGGTCCCTGTGAGGAGCGCTCGCGCTCCAGCTGTGCAGTCAGGGACGCTTCCCGCCCCGACGCCTCCAAGCGGGGCGAGGCCACGGCGGCGGGAGCCCACGGGCAGCGCGCGGGCGATCGCAGGGGCTCTCCTCCCCTAGGCCCTAACCCGAGCTGAGGCGAGGTCCAGGCGGACGCTTCGTCCTCCCCGCGGACACCGACGGGGCAGCCCGCTCTCGGCAGGGCCTGAGAGACACCCGGCGCGTGCCAGGGCCTGGCACACTCCCACTCAGTGCCCACGCCAGCAGCGGCTGAGAGGACACGGCCCGGCCCCGCTGCCATGGGCTGCTTCAGCGTGGGCCAGGGTCTGCACATGATGAGACAGTGTCGGCTAGCTGCTGTGTGCTCCATTTCGTGGTGCTTCCTTGGGCCTCACACTCGACCGCTGTCAACCACAGGCCATTAGCCTCCGAGTCTGCCTCACTACAAAACAACAGAGAATAACAAAATTAGAGAAGCCCCACAGCCTTTAAAAAAAAAAAAATATCTTTTTGTCTCAGGGTGGGGTGTGCACAGCGTGGCATACAAGAGCCCAAATGCAGGCGGGCCAGGGCCTTACTTTGGAAGACCTGGTAGTGTTGCTCATCCTAGTTACTCACTGGATTTATCTTCTTTTAGGTCAGCCAGGCTGAACGGTGCCCTCAGCATGCTGAGATTTATCAAGTTAGCTATTGTAGCTGGACACTTGCCATTCTCTCCATTAAGTCCATTTACACGAGTGCATTAACATATTTCCAGGCATGCTGAGCACAAGTATCCAGCTCTTTTGCTGATTTCCGTCCAATGTTTTTATATAGTTTGCCTGCATACCCCAGTTGGAAAGGCCTGTCTGTTTTTATTAAAATTCACATGTATCTCAATGGAAATGACGGCACAACCAGCACACCTCTGAGGATCTCTTATGGCAAACCACAGAGCACGGGGAAGGGGCTTTTTCTCCTGCCATTTATCACTTGTTGCAGTAAGCGTCTGTTTAGAGGCTAGCTAACTGAACATCACTATTTGGAAAGTTTAAGGCTTTGTAGTTGCTCCAGACTGCTTAACCCACAACAAAAATACAAATAGGTATCTAGTAGTTTACTGTAGTGCAAGCACTACATATGCCGTCGCTGACACATCTTTGACTAGTGGAAGTGAAATTGCCATGAAAAGGTGAATAGCAGTAATGTGCAATTTTTGTTTAACATCTTTGCAAAACAACAGCAACAATAATATGTAATGAAATCAGTGCTTTTTTCTTTAAATCACATGCTGTTTATAGCGAAACACAACGGATAAGATCAGTCAGTGAAAGCAATTAAAAAGTAACTGTAAACAAGTAATCTGGTTTGTGAGAAAGCCAGGAATTCATGGAACACATACCTGGGTACAATTCTGCCCATACAAAAAAATAAGAAACCACCTGCATGTGCTGTGTATGCTTTATGAATGATAAAGATACAGCTATTCACGCGATTTACAGGCTATGCACCACGCTATTCTGTATCAAAAAATGCTAATTTAGTGTCTCAGCTAGTCTGCAGATGCTTTATTGTATCATGACCATTTAGATTCCACTTTTCTCATGCCACAGTCAGATATTGTGAAAAATCAAGTTCCATTTACAGCATCCATTGTTATCTCACAAAGTAGCACTTCATGCTACTACTGATGTGTTACAGACTATTAACAGTAATTTAGTTTTAAATGCCAGTGCATGCCAAGTGTTCTGGGTATGAATACTAACAGGATGAAGTTATGCAGGTGTAGAAATTTAAAAAAAAAAAAGGGGGGGAGAACCCCAACCACACACACCACAACTCACACAGGAGACGACTGCCAGCTCTTTGAGAGACCACGCAGCAGATGGGATTTGTCTCTTCATGTTTTAGCTGTATAAGGTTAGTTATTTCCCCCACACATCAGTGGAAATACATTCCCTCCAGGAATGTCTGAAGATAGGATGCTAAGAACCCAGAGGCACTTGTACCTCTGCACTGATTGTATATTGTTGTTATATTATATATTATATTATTTTATGTTATTATTATATACTGATTTATGGTAGTTGCTTATCTTACAGGTGGACAAGAGCATAGCAATGGTGTATTAGTGATCCCCGCAGCTATACACGGTGCTTTACAGGCTGAGACATCCTACAACCAGTATGATGAGGTCTGCAGCATGATGAGATCTCTGCCTACCAAATCGGGAATTTTCTCATTCCTGGGACAGCTTCTTCTGTCTTTGTTTAACTGCTGCTTCTTATCTTCCGCTTAGCTTGTTGTAACTCTTTGTTAAAATTGCTTTTTGTACTCTGTTGACATACTAGCTAAATGAGTTCGTTATCCACACATGTAAGCACACAATAATAATTAGTGAACAAAATTATGCAAAATCAAAGTAGTCTACTGGAGCTCTCTGGAGGATCAGTGGTCCCGTTTAACATCTATTTTTTAAATAAGCAGCCAACAGACTAAACAATACAAAGAGAGATAGAAGTTCAGATTCTTATGGATGTTAACTACCTATGAAACCTACTCATCCCAGTTCTTTTGTGTATGCTTGAAATTTGGATGGGCTGAGAATTGCTCTAGCTAAAGTAGGCCAGTCCCAAGAATTGGACAAGAAATTGTGTACCAC
>VZSC01006098.1:1005777-1019816 GCA_013398225.1 Steatornis caripensis | reverse complement strand
GTGTTTATAAATACCTAGTAAACCTAATTAATTAATTCAGCTGGATAATAAAGAATAGATGATGACAAAAAAGATTGTCCCTTTACCACATCCTTCCCTGTTGCCTCTCCCTAGTCCTTTTTCTGTAAGAGCTGCCTTAAAGTGGGTTTTCGGATTTGCACAGTGGAACTGCAGGGAGAAGATTAAATATGTGGCCTATGTATTCCCTTTTGCTTTTAGCACTAGAGTCAAAAAAGTGGGAGGTTATTTTTATTAACCCAGGAATGCCTTTTGAGAGACCTTGCCAGCAGTGAAATGGTTACTGTAGATTGAAATAGTTCTTCACCTTTTTGTTCAATGTGAAAGGCAAAAAAATGATGCAAATACGAAGCAATGTGTCAGTTCTGCTAAATAAAAATGTGCACAGTAAAACTAAATCACATACATTGAAGTGTTATTTTGGTTTTATGGAAATGTAATCTGTGTTATGACATTTGCATTTCATATAACTGCTATGGATAACTAATCTTCCAATGCATTGCATACCATTTTGTCACCAAAAAAAGTAATACTGTATCATCTGTTTCCACCTGTACACTAGAATATTCCATGACAAATGTATCAACATCAATTGTATAAATTCAGTCAAGAGCCAATGAAAAGTATGGATACATTTAATAGAAAGATTTCTTTTTCCCTTAAATGCTACACAGCTATTAGAAGATATCATAGCTTGGTAGCAAATAAAAAATTACAACTTCAAACAACACACTATATGGATGTTTGTATGCATTCTAAGGCTTCTGAATTTTGAGTGAAAATTAAATACATCAACATAGACTGCCAGTATGGAACCTTAACCGGAACCTTATGAGATTGCATGTTTCCCATTCCATCCCAAAAGTCACGGTTTCCAGCTCTAAGATAGTTTGCATTATGCTACATACTACAAAAAAGTGATATGTAAATACAAGTGAAAATACTAAGTACATTTGGAATTCATTATCCTTTCACTTTTGCTTCTGTCCCCCTTGCTTTTTTTGTTTTCATGTTTTCCTTTTGCTTACTGAAGTCATTACCCAACATCCCCGAAGTCTCAATTCACAACAAATGCTTTTGGAGGAAGTTTTAACAAAGGGGTCATACGTGCTTTAGCCCAGATTAAACCCCGGTTTCACAACGCTAGTACGAACAAAAAGCCCCCAACTCACCCATTTTGGAAACCAGTCAAAACCAAGGGGACTCCATAGGAATACAGAGTGCAAGAGCAGGCCTTGGGATTTATCTCCCAGCTCTTGAAATCGCTTAGGCACAAGGAGCAGTAATTCATTGACTTAGCAACAGACTTTTCATTGACTTTCAATGAGACTTGTACTCTGCAGTTATTAAGGGGCATTTCAGAAAGGTAAATCTATGCCTGGAATAGAGAATGGTCTAACTTACTAAAAACCAAACTAGCAAATGTATGGTCGTTTGATTACTTCTTAGAGTAATTAAGTAAGGTCAGCTCTAAATGTGTTTGTTTCTTTTCTTGAGAAAATCGTGTTTTCCTATCTGGTGTGAAAGCCAACGTGAAAAAGATGTCTGTTCACTCGAATGAGGCTTTCTGCAGTGACACAGTTATATTTGGGATTCTTTTGTGTGCTAGGTTAGGAGTAGCAGCCTTTTAAGCTCAGATGTGTAAATGTCCCCATTTACATCCCAGCTCTGCAGAAATAGGTTTTCATGCATATTGCAGTCAATATACACACACAAAAGAGAAAAGCGAAATAAAAAAAGTACAATTCTCATATTAGAAAACTGAGTACTTACCTAGTGATAGCAGCTGGAATGAAAATGGCTGAAAGCAATAAAAATCCATTTTACCATTTAGTACAGTTTGTCAGACTAGAGAAATGGGATTGAATTTCAAAGCCACAGGCAAGCTGGCAGAAATCTGTGGTTATGCGGTTGATAGGTTGGGGGGGGTTTCCCCCCCTTTTTTCTTTTTCTTTTTTTTCCCCTTATTTACAACTCTTTTGATAAGCCTTCAGCAAGTTACATAGGTTGTTCTAGTTGTATCTCCTTTGACTGGATTAGAATACTTGATGACAGTTTGGATAAGTTTGAGGCAGATGGTTCTTGACATTTTTCATGCCATCAGTTACAAACCATGCAAGGAAACTCTTTCATCCTTTGTTTATCCTTCACTTAGAAGCCACTATAGTAGATCGTTAAACTTTCATTTTTCACAGTGCTGATTAAGGCGTACTACAAGGCAGATGTTATGCAGCACCATTTTTAACAATTTACATTTAGCACCAAAGCTGGCTTTGTACTTGTTCCAGTGGATCAATTCACATTTCAAGAACTTCAAGGTCAACCTCTAAGCATTGCTACTCTGTTGAACAACTAAATGTTTCATAAAGTTTTCCCTATGACTGTAGCACTTGAAAATATGTGCTGGCCGCTCTGTTTACGTGTTTATATCTGCCAAAATGAATACAAGAAGCTATTGTTCATCTCTGCCACAATTAAATGACAGATTCAGTTCTATAAAATCCAAAGACTCAACTAAATTCAAAAGATTACTATTTCAACACATAGTATGCCAAAAAAATTCCTCATTTATTTTCAGTATCAGCATTTCAAAATAACAAATAATTACTATTCCAATGGCAGTTGGTCTTAATTTACATCAGGTCAGGCAGTAACGTTTCATGGATAAAATGTTTACTGTTTTACTTCACATCTTTATGTGCATTCTTTATTTTATGATTATGTAAATTATACACTTCCTAGCACAAACTCTAATAATAGCTATACGCAAACAAAAATGCGAAAAGGCACCTTTAGAAAGTAGCAGAATAATGACAATACACAATAATCTAGAAGTAATTCACAGCAACTTCATTTTTAGAGGACTTTACGCCCTATAGAAATCTTTTGAGTATTTACAAGTATTTCAGCTCATCTGTAGGTAATGTAAGTCACCATTTTTAAACTAAAAATTATGAAATTGTCCATTTTAAGTGGAGTTTATTTCTACCCAGTCATAGCAGTGGTGTGCAAGGTTTTGTGCTAGTGACAGTTTCACCAATGGACAGTAAAGGAAAAATGACCTTTTGGTAACTGAAGACTCCTTCTAATTCAGACACTTCAAATAATCAACATGAAATGGAACAAAAAGTGTATATGTATGTATATATATATATATATATGTAACATTTAAAAGCATGTTTTCTTGAATGGCATGAAGGGTCACCAAGTTTCAAGAATTTTTTTTTTAATGGGGATTTTCTATGCTTTTCAGTCTTTTTTAAAATTAAGCTGTAGTAATATCTCTTATTAATTATTGTTGTTGTGAAGTTGTGTAGCAAAGATTAGCAGATAACTCTGATACCTCGTGATCCTCATCACATCCTTTTCTTCTGCTCAATTGATTCTTTTTTTCTTTTTTACCCCAAATCTGTGCCATAAGGACTTTGCTATCCTAGTCCTAACTCCCTCAAGACTTCCCATCTGTTACTGCTACTTCCCCCTCTACATCTAAAACTACTTCATATCTGTATCTCTACCCATTATTCTCTTAAATTTATGTTTTGGCTTTTCTCAAATTAAAAATGGGTTTCATCTGAGTAGTTCACTTGAGTAATGACCAGAAGTCAATGAAATCTTGTTCTTGGATAAACATCTATGCCATGGGAAAAATACTACATACAAATCTATCATGAAAAATATTTTCTGCTCTGATCCTATGAAATCTTAATTTCAGTAGTACTTGGAAATGCCTTCATTTCACTTGAAGAATTACAGATGCTATAACTGTCAGTCATGCTAATGAAAACATGGGGAATACATAGATAACACATGGTCACAACTCTGCTGCAGAAACCATCCTGAGTATCTTATAAAGAAAAGGCTACTGAATCTCAGAAAAGGTTTGAAATGGTGCTGCCTTGAGTTATGTATCTGTCTTACATGCGATACTTTTCCCACCTAAACCCATACACCAATCTATATTTATAAAACCTTGAGCAAATAAGACTCAGAGTAATGATGACTGTGTTGTTCAGGAGTGTGTAATGGCCTTGCAAAAGCACTGCCACAGACACTGTCTTCCTTTTCAATAGCTGTATCGGCAAAAATAAATATAGAAGATGGATACAAGTGGGAAAGGGTGGATTTAATCTTTTTTTTTTTGTTATATTATTATCCTGGCTTACAACAGTATTTATCATCCTACAGTTTGATTTGCTATAATTTATGTTTAGCTTTTATCTTCTTAGAAGAAAAGAGTATCAGCCTTCCAAGGATAATGGAGAAGCAATGTTATTTAATTATTCCAAACTATCTTGTGCTTTGGTACACAGAAGATAACAGTCAACATACTGCTACAAGTTTGCTGATACGCAAGCTGTGGTCAAGGTAAAATATTTAACAGCAGAAAAATACACTTTATAGTGCAGCTGCTATAAAGGAATTTTAAATAAGGAAAACCAATTCTATTTACACTCAGTTTTGAAAATATGTATGAAGCTAACTACACTCACCCAGAAATTAACTTGATGACAACTGAAGATAGGTGAATGATGGAACTTGACCATTTAACGTACACACACCAAACAGGCATAGGAGGGAGAGAAAACATATGCAGGTAACTGTGAGCAGGAACACTACCAACACACACACACACATATATATATGTATATAACCAACACACACACACACACACACATATATATACACCAACATATAAAAAACAACGGATGTTATCATGGAAACTGTGAAAGTAAAGCTTGAAGACATTGCACTATCATAGTGCCCCAAGGTTCATCTCCAGACTCAGCATAGTTTCCTTTGTAGAGTTACATGTATTTGAATGTTTGGTAATGGAAAAAGAATAAGGGAAAAACAACAACAAATAATAATAACACGGGCCCGATCCTTGTAAACTGGCATCACTCCATGGAAACAAATGCAGCAGTGCCAGCTTGTGCCAGCTGAGGATCTGACATTACATGGAAAAAACCTGAGGCCCCTGCAGTTCTGTGAGGGTGAATAATTTATAAATACATGAAATGTTCTGAATAACATATTTCTGAATATTTTTCCATTATTCACTCCATCCTAGTTCTTTCACAGACCATGTTCTTTAAACGCATGTATTGCAAGCTCACAGTAGAATTGTGACAATGACGATTATTTGGCCAATCCCCACCTGCTTCAGTTTCCTTGCCTACTGCAGTTTTGCTGGGAGGTGAAGACTGACTATTTTAGTGTATTCTTCTGATGGTTCTCAGAAAGTGATAGGCGAAGGACAGACAGGTAGTCCTTCTTGATTAAGAGGACAGACAGAGCCTCTGCTGGCTTCTCTAATTGCTTTGGCTGCACTATAAATGTTATTTCAGTCTTTTCTCAAATCTACGTTCCATTTTAGACCTAGCATCCATGAAATAAGTTTCTCATCTCTACTGAGAAGTCAGATAAGGTGAAGGTAGAAGGCTAGGTATAACATGTCTTTAGCTGAGAGACACTAAAATCCTTCTCTTAGGATCCCATACGCAAGACTTGAGATCAGTAACAGAAAAAACAGTACCGAGCACTACTCCAAAACCTGATGTTTTTAGAGGGCAGATCTACCTGCTGTCTGCGCTAAGGAGCTGGCTTGCTGTCTGCCAGTGAGAGCATCCCACATCCAGGCTGGCCTTCACCGTACAAGCAGTTCACACCCCAAGTTCACAGCTCGTCAGCTACAGAATTCTCAACACTGGCTGAAATTCTGGCAAAGCTTGGGCATTCGTGCCCTCCAGGTACAACTCCTACACAAGAATACTGCTCGAGGCGATCTTATCTGAAAAACATCCAAGAAACTCACCACAGAGCAGAAATAGCTTATTGCATTTCCAAATGCACAGAGATAAAACAAAATGTGGTTCCAGATGTGAATGCATATATGCAAAACTCTACTGCAGCAAAAACATTGTGGTAGCAACATTTTCATAGAGTTTCTACACGTAAATGTCTTTGCGGATGCCTGCAGTAGACATGAAACGTGATGTGAAGCTTCTTGAGACAGCCAGCATCCAAACTGATGCCTCCTGTAGTGGATTTACTCCCTCTAGTCCAAACTTGAGCAGCTTCCTAGACTCACTGTTCTGCTCTCACCCAGAGCAGGAGGTCCCTGCTGAGGTTAGTGTGAACAGAGTTCATGTTGGTACCTGCACCTTTCCCATAAACATCCCGTGTGATTTCCATGTTGGAGACACACACAAACATGTAGCAGGACGAAAAGTTTACGTGGGCCTTGTGAATCCTAATCCAACCCCTCAAACCTTAATTTCTGTTGCCTACTTTTCATTAAGAAGTTCTGCGTCCTATGTTCACCTTTACCAATAATGCTAGAGCAGCTGTGCTCTCCTTGCACCTGCACAATTTCCCATTAACCTTCCTGAAATTTATGCATGCATCCAAATAGGAGAATAGTCCTCTATGAATTTTTTAACAATCAGAACAATGAAGCATTGTGCATCAGACTGTTAAAAATGTTTCTAAACACTGTGTTCAATACACACTACTTGATTTCCAAAGCTACTCTGGACAGAAATGATTTAGAAAACAACTCACAAGTAAACTAAAGCTCTTCTAATAAAACAAATATTTCACAGTTCATTTAATCTAAGATATTGAAAAGAACTGCCAGTACTCAGGTACGTGACCTGAAGCACAGAACTTTATTGCTTTCTCCACCAGGGATCAGAAATGTTTGGAGTAAAACACATGCTGCTAGGCAGGGCTTCCTTTAACCTAACAGTCATATCCCAAGACCGCTGATCCCTTCCCAAGAAGCAGATAAAAACAGTAGGGGAATTGAGGTCAAGAAGATTTCACACGGTTTTGGCTTTCATCTATCACATTAGAGAACAAATTCAAAATTCACAATTAAATGAATGAAAGAAGTTAAAGCATTTGCATTTGGTAATATGCATTAAGAGCTTTAAATTTTCTCACAACATTTTTTTCCTATGGAAAGTGTTTTGTTCTACAAGACACTTTGCCTTGTTGGTGTGTGGTGGTCTCTCCCCTTTCTTACAGAAGATTTGCCCTGTCAACATTTCTCCTCACATATCCTCTATCTACCGTTCTCTTCCATTCTGTGAAATGCTTCTTCAAAAGGTGCAGAAGAGTATGGTTGTGGTGGTCAGGCTGCAGAGACACGCATAATATTCACAAGAGATTAAGTTCACCTCACGTGGACAGCACATGCATGGCCTTTGCCCAGGACAGTTTGTGCTGCCTGGTCGGTTTTGACCAAACAGAGATTGCAAGACTAACCAAATGTGTAAATTGCTTTCAACAAACAGAGTTTTCATGGAATACTGTAGTCAAGTGTTCTGACTGCATGCTGTAATCTATTTCACATTCTAGCATGTTAATAAAAAAAAGATTGTGTTCAAGGAACTAGTTCTCTTCCATATTAACCTTAACAAGACAATGAGTTATCAGAGTTCTCCAACTCTAACCTCTAGGTGAACTGACACTTTTGCAGTCTGAAATAACTAATGCATTGCCAAGGAAAAGAAAGGTAGTCAAATTAAGTATCACTCAATCAAAAAGTCTAAACTGATTCTAATTACCAGCATAAAAGCTCTCTATTGCTTAAGTACAGAAACCGCAGAAGGTCAATCCCAGTCAAAAACCCGACTCCTGGTTTCCTACCTAAAGAAGGAACAGATCCACAGTGGTTAGCTTTTTATCATATTAATCTCCAGGGACTGCTTGGAAAGCTCTTGAGGAAGGCTGGAAGAAGGGTGCTCTCTATAGAAAATGCAACAGCATATTCCAAAAATAGTTGTAATAATAGTGAAACTTCTGAGGCTCTCAACACCCCCAAATAAAAGATTAAGACCAAAACCATGCCTATCCCACTATTCTTCAGCAGCACTAAGCCTAGCTACAGAATTACCTCCATCTGAAGGAGACTCAAAGGCTGTTGCTGTTACTCGTTCCTTGTCTCCTAATCAAAGATAATTTGACGAGTAAAATTATATTAAAAAAAAATCCAATAACCCTAGCTCTCTGGACTCATGCAGAAATTTAATTCCAATTGAAATCAACGGGATTTATGGGCCTAAGTGCCTTTGGGACTCTAAATCTTAGTATATATTTTACTACCATGTAATAATCAATAGATCTCAAGGCAGAAGGACTATTAATGCTCCAGATCCCTTATGAAGATGAGGGTACTTTTTAACAGATGTCTCTAAGGAGATTGAAAATGATTATTGCTTTCTTATAGATCATCACAAAAATATTAAAAATTAAATTAGTTTACCTTTTAATAAACACACGTGAACAAGTATCATCAAAGTGACAAGCGTTGATTTATTAGCCTGTTCATCAGATGTAGTAATTTAGCAAATCTGTCTTGCGAGAAGATTCACAGATAAACAGACATCCATTGACAGCATGTACTGTCGTGAGATAGGCTGCATTAGCTCTTGTATTGAGAAAATACAGTGGAAATTCCATAAGACATTAATAGTGCATGGTCCTAAGAAAAGAATCAGGTAAAATTATTAATTTTTTACATTATTTTAAATAAATATTTCGAGGGATGAAAACTGAAAAAAAGAGAAAGAATATAAAATTGCATTAGGCACAAGTTTTTCTTTACGTAGATTTTGCATATAATTTTCTAGCTTTTAATATTTGGTATAATTGCATGATCGTATGCGTAAGATACGAGGGTATTCCAGTAATTAATGTAACGTAAACCAAGGATAATAGAAGAGCTGGGAGTTGCTAGCTCAGTAGCTTGCTTTTTGCAAATTTTATCATGCTCCTGTACTGCCTTAGTTAAAAGAATAAAAAATTATTTAATTGAGAAGATAGTTATTTTTCTAGACACATTTTACCTTATTATTTACACTGAACTCTAAGTACTCAAAAGCTCGGGACTAAATTTTCAGGTGCTTGGTATCAGGAGTTCCTTTTCTGACAAATATGGCAGCTTTAAGTGAGAGTTCGGCTCTTTTCAAAATCAGGTCTTAACCTACTTAAACTTTTGAGTATTTCTTTTTTTTTTTTTTATTTCCCACCAAGTCATTTCAGTTTGAGTACCAGTCCCTTACATTATTTTGAAAGCAGTGAGTTGTCAAATTTGTCTTTCATACACGCACACACACACACAAACACTACATTGCCTTTGGAGATGGTTCCGGTCAGTAATTAATCAGAAATTACATACATCTGTTAGTAGCAGAACATCTAAACCAAAAAAGACCAAACAAAAAGAGCAACTGTTTAGGAAAATCGCAAGAACTTAACCTGGGCTTTTACCTGCCTGCGCTGGCAGAAGGGGTCTAGGTCAGGCACGTTCGTAACTACAGCTTTTAAAAGAAATCCGTTTTCCCTACAGTAAAATTAATTTGAAGAAAAAGTCTATCTCAAAATAAATAAAGATCATCTTGGGTTTCTATTTTGCGAAACCTTTGGAGAGAAGGAATCTATTGTATTGAGCTAAAAGCAAACGCAAGTATCACACCATACCATGAACTTCTGGAAAAGCAGCTTCCTTACAAAACAGCCCATAAATGCAGTATGTAAGTAGGTATATAATATTCACAATTTTGTAAATAATTGATTGGTTAGACTAACTTAAAACAAATCTGGTGGAAAAAAAAAAAAACAGTAGGCCTTGGATTTCACTTAAATTTATCTCCCTAACATGAATAATTCATTCCAGTTTGCTCCACGAGTAAGGTGATGAGAAGAAAAGGGTAGACACCAACATCATGGGAGTTCTTTTACAGTGTCCATTTCCAAAGAAACCAAACTGAAATTCTGTCTTCAGTTAAAAAATGAAAAGGCAGTGTTCAGACTTCAAAATGTCCACCTTTTTCTAGAAAAGGGACAGAAGAAAGTAATCATTTTTACGTTAACAAAGGTAGAAATAATGCTTTTTTTCTCTCATCTTTACATAAAGACACCATCATTGTTGGGCCTCAAACCAGGACAGTCCTATTGTGGATTTAACCTACATTTTGAGAGCTGGACCGGTTCCATACTGACAAATAACCATGGCTCTCTTATTGCAAAAAATCTGCGCCACAGTTTTCTCTCTGCGTCGCTCTTGGCGTGAGATGGTCATGGAAAAAAAGAGCCTTACCTTACTTCTTCCCACAGTAGCCCTCATCTTTACAAAGCTATTCAGTATTTCTAAGTTACCTATCTTTTCTTCCTCCTATGCTATAAGAGTTGTAGTTACAATAGAGAGCATTATTTTTGCACAGCTTGCCTGATTTTCTTTTATTAGTTTGCAAAGAATGTAACAGAGAAGTGGGGAGAAAAATCTGTTCTTTTTCAAATATCTGCCCTCTTACACTTCACGTGTTTGTGGCTTTGCAGTATTCTTAGTGCTTAGTTTTCAGTTGGACAGTGTTAAGGCAAGTGTGATCATAAATTTTCTTATGACAATATAAATTCATTTCTACATGACTGCTATTCCTTAGCAATTATCTTTGCAAATCAATATGTTGCAGTCTTTGACTGGATGCAAGGTCCACATGAAGTTCTATTTGTCATATTGTATACTTCAGATGCCCTGATTGGTAATCATCGAGACCCAGAAGTATGTATTAAAGGAAAACACAGGCAGGCCAGGGATTCTTAGTATGTTTTGGTGTGACTCGAGTTCAATACGTGGAAATGGCAACTGATTTACACCGACTCCCACACGTTGCATATTGCAACAATTCACAGTTAAACCAAGCGCCGTTCCCTAAAAAGTTGTCATTTTACTTGTGATCAAGTTATCTAAATAAAATTAAATATCTGCACCTTGCCAAACTCTAGCTATGTACAGACTGTGATCTCCAAATAATTTCCCGGGTTACTGTAGCTTCTAAGATGCCATATTTGATGGTCACGTACAGTGATCTCACACAGATCTGAAGAATACAGAACAATTTTTAATAGTTCTAGTTCAAATGTAGTCCAATATCCTGTCTCCATCTTGTCTTGATCTTTGCCAGAAGCTACCTTAGAAGCAGGAATCCATGAGTTGTCACCTGAGGAGTTGCCTAATTTATCAGAAGATGAGAAAACAAAAGAAAGAGAGCCAAGGTACTGTGATAGTGAAGGCTTACAGAAAACTGCAGGAATTAATATCCTTTTGGTCAACCAGGTGAAGTATGTACACGGCGGAGGATTATGCCTGTTGACGCCTTAGCATAGGATGGAAAAAGAAAAGGCTAGGCAACAAGGAATACATTTCCCTCGCATTCTTCTTTGAACTACTGTCCCCACCTTTGGTAATTTGGAATAGCTCCGAACTCCAAACCTCAGTGGAACAGCACTGAATTATACCATCTACCTATTGCTTAAGAACTCCAGCACTAGAGATTGATAAACCCATGGTAAATAGTGACCTTTTCTATGTATCTTACTTCTCTCCGCGCATGGATTACTAACATGAAATACTCAAGATATTTAAGATGGAAACAGTTACTTGTAAATTGTTTGCCCAAAACACGAGCATAAGTTTTGAAATCTTACTGTTAGACACCTGATGCTCGATATTCTGCGAAGCACTTAGGCATGTCTCATATCTATTCCATGAATCATGTTTAAGTAGCATCTCTGACCATTTCTTACCATTAGCATAAAATGCTCCAAATTGCTTGTCAGTTTGTGAAGTACTTAAATTATTCAGTAAACAACTAGCAAGTTGTTACTAATGCTGTATGTCAAATAAAATTGCACTATGAAACAGGAAAAAATGTTATACTTAAGCTGCCAAACGTTTCAAATGTAGGTATGAACTTTCTTTTACCTTTTTTATTTTACCAGAAAGAACTGTCCATCTCACACAAAAAATTTAGAGCTTTTCTGTATTTCATTATAGTACAGCAGCTTTTATCAGTAATTGGTCTAGATTCTGTATATGGTGGGGCCAATAATAGGTCAAATTAAGTTCTCAGATTATTAGACAGGTTAGTCAGGCACTTCCTAGTTACATCTTTGGGTTAACGTTTCCTATATGGTACCAAGGGATATGACTAAAACTTAGCGCATTTCATTTCTATTTGTAATTTTCTTTGAACAGATATTTAAATATGTTTTTCTCCTGCTAAGAACATTTGCATTAGGAGTTCCTTCCAATTGCTCATAAAAACTTTCTATATCTTTTTATTAAAAAAAAAAAGGTTGCTGAATTTTCGGTAGCGTTACTGGGCCAAATCTTTCTCTGATGTAAATCTGGATAAATGGATTTACTGCAACAACAATGGACCACAGTGGTGTTTTACTTTGCCCTACATATGCTTTGCCTCTCAATTGCGTTCATCTTTCTGTGGCACACCACTAATAAAGATACCACTTTTTTATGTTCTAAAGGTATTTGAAGGCCTTCTGGAAAGAAGGGGCAATTTTTATAAGTATCAACCTTCCATTGCTACTAGTGACTATATTTAGAGATATATAATCATACAAACACACCCTCTGTATGTGTATAGAGACAAGAAATATCAGAAGATTAAGTAAAACTTTGTAAAGTACACAAGTTAGCAGGATTATACAAAGCTGC
The DNA here is from genome assembly GCA_013398225.1 of Steatornis caripensis. Lineage (NCBI taxonomy): Eukaryota > Metazoa > Chordata > Aves > Caprimulgiformes > Steatornithidae > Steatornis > Steatornis caripensis. The sequence continues at coordinate 1,007,269 of VZSC01006098.1, read as the reverse complement.
AATATGGAGCAATTTAAGTAATGGCCAATAGCGGGGGCTAATGCTAATAAACAAGAGTTTATTTAAAAAATAGCAGGAATGAATATGCAACTGTTATTCAAATGAAAGTAATAAAAGCTTTATTTTGAAGGATGCCTTGATATAAACATCCTGGGATTTTCTTTAAAAGGGATCTTACCTTCTCCTTTCCTTTAATTATATTTGGGATAGAGTGAGACAGCCTTCATATAACATCTTTTGCCAACTTTACATGTCGTTGTNAAGCTTTATTTTGAAGGATGCCTTGATATAAACATCCTGGGATTTTCTTTAAAAGGGATCTTACCTTCTCCTTTCCTTTAATTATATTTGGGATAGAGTGAGACAGCCTTCATATAACATCTGTTGCCAACTTTACATGTCGTTGTGGTCATGTACGTTATTTGGTGTGTGTTTGCAGAATGTACTACGTACTCCCCAAGCTTCAACTTGTCTTATCCTGCCGAGCTCAGCCATTAGCATCACTGAAGACGGTGACATCGGTTTCAACATACACTGTATAAACTCATTGCACATTGAGCATTTACTCCTGTACAGACACATCAAACCAGATTTTCCACAGCCATTTCAGTTTAAAATTCTTGTACCTCTCGAAGAAAAAGCAAAACACAAAAACCAAACGGGAAGTTCATCAGCATACCGACTTATGCTTAGGTACTGCACAGGGATACACACCAGCTGCTGCTGCTACAGACTTTCTAGTGACCTTAGTAGCTTAAACAACTCCCCTGCACCTCATTCTCCACATGTAAAGAGAGAGATCTCTCCGATTTCATTTTTTTCTGACTTATCTATTTCAAAGCCGTAAAATAAGATGTGTCAGAACCATAGATCTCAGGCAACATTGTCAGGTATATAAGGAAGATTATTCATAATCAAAATATCTATAGACAGTCTGATATTTCAGTATATTAGAAAGGCTTCTTAGTTCTATTGTGCTTAAAAGTAGGACGAAACAACACCCATAAAATTCTAACTAGAGAATAACTGGTGCTAAGAGATTTTCAGAGGAGCCTGAAGATATGACACCTCTATTAAAAGAGATCTTTTTTCCTTTTTAAACAGCACTAGCACGAGAACAGAACCAGCCTGTCCCATCCTTCCAAGTAATTCACATTTCTTTTTGCAACCTACTCAACTAGTGCAATCTTGCCTTATTTACACTGCCTACTGAATATTCGAAAACGATATAAAAGGGTTCATATTCCAATTTCAGCCAACAGTAATGGAAAGCGTAACCTAAATTGCTTTCCAAACCCTTCTTGCATCTGTAGGTAAATTAAACTAAACTTCTGAGAAATCTGTCTCTTGAATGCTATTGTTCAGAGTATGAAGTAGGTCTGAAGCAGGAGCAGGGATGGGGTATATCGCATTTGCATAAGGAAGATAGCTCCTTTGTAAACATTGATACAGAACGGCAAGTCTAGCAATGACTTCCCTCCCCCCCCCCCCC
>VZSC01006098.1:980832-1005642 GCA_013398225.1 Steatornis caripensis | reverse complement strand
CCCCCCCCCCCCAAACTCTCTCCCCTCTGACTTACACATCCTTGTAATATATACTGCTGTTTTGACTTGAGCTATGCACCCAAATAGACTATTTGTGGAGTGTTTGTGATGCACAGATCTATTATGCACAGCTATCAGAGGTCAAACACAGAGCAATTCTATACCTCTGATGTCAGCCTGAACAGAAGCGTTGTTCTTGGCAGTGACAGGAAAAAGGCACCACATCCAAATTACTGAAAGCCTTCTCATGGCAGAAGAAAAAGCTGCCAGTTTAACAGCTGAACACAGAAGGTTCAACCAGTATATATCCCTCTCATTCAAGTAACATGAAACCCTGGAAAAAAAAGAAAGAAAGGAAGAAGAAAAAAAAAGCTGGAACTCTGACCGATTTTTTAAGTTGGAAAAGGTCTTGTCAATGCTGAACAAAGAAAACCAGCCATTTGTGTTGCCAAGACAGTGCTACCGAATTACAAAATAAAAGAGAAAGAGGGAGCCTCGAGATAAATACATAATGTGTGGGTCTGCATATGTGTGTATCGGAAGAGAAAATAGTCTAGGCTTACTATAGTTTCATATTTACACTGCATAGTAGGATGCAAACTATGTGAATATATATTATGTCATAAGCTGATCTGTAGCAAATCTATAAAATGTCCCCTATCTATATTTCCCTCCTCTGTGTTTCATTACTCAAAACAAAAATAGTTCCGTCTAATTACCAGACTCCTGTCTTACTCATGCTCAGTGCACGTTCCCTGAATAGCATCTCAAAACGCCATACACTGTAGCTGAAGAACAGGCGAATATCCTCCCTGCTTGGGGTGAACAACCCTTTCACACATCGTTGACAAAAGAGACCTTAGCACATTAACAGCTATCTACTAATGACACCAGAAAAGAATCTTACAGCTCTGGGCTGCATGAAATAAAGGTGTAAGGCTGTGTCTAGCCCTGAGGCCACAATCCCCTTACCTTTCCTCTAGAACAAAGTATTGCTCAGTGTAAGGGAAAGGTATTCGGAACTGCAGCAATGATAACTACCAAAATTTTGCTTTTTCGCTTTTGTAGTTTCACAATGTACAGTGGATGAACAGCGAGCATTTGTAAAAGCTGAGTATGTCACCCAGCTTACAGTCTACATTTCATTTTCTAATGCGTAAGTAAGAGAGATTTAAAATGCCAGTAAATAGTTCTAACCTGGCTACATCATACAAGTGAAGCATTAGATGGGGAACGTGGACACATCTGTCATCTGATCTGCTGCGTGATCCTTGAAGAAATATCAGTCTTGATATGTGCTTTACTAGTTTTGTTTTCCACTACTACAGGATAAGCAGTTTAAAAAGTGATGCTAATTTTTAGTGGAAGAACCATGAAAAGTAATATAAGACAGGTGTACACAGTCACAGGACGAATTCAGAATATTAATACATTACTCTTTGACAACATTGAAGAAAGCATTGACTTTGATCTAATTCCTGCGGATTGCTGTTGCTTTTTTGTTATTACAAAGCAAAAATAGATCATTTTTGCTGATTAGAAGTTCCCATGCTCTTATTTATCTCACACTTGAAGTCATAACACTCAGCCTGTGACAACATCATTGTCTCCATAGAAACTAATTGAGTTCTCACAAAATAGAGCATTTGCACAATATTTGGACCCTGTTTACTGAAAACCTAGTAAACGTGTGTGCTACACAAACTGTCACCACTGGCAGATTTCATAGAAACCTACGAACCGTTTTAGTAGGAATTTATTAGAGCAATACAGTTTTCCTCCTCTAACAAGCCAAAAATAAATCAATCATTACGTTAGGGCCAAATAAACTTAGCTGTTCAGCACCAGGACGGATGGCTCAGTGTTCTTTTATGCTCAGGTGTAGCAATGTTCAATCTAAACTGTGCATTAGGTCTCCGATTACAATTATGAGGAGTTGACACATGACACTGCCTCACAAACCAGAGAACACTGTGAATCCTGTTTACACTACAAAATGGATTCTGAAGTTAAGCTCCTGCTACCTTTATTTTTCTCCTGCTTCTGATTTGAGACCTTTAATCATCACTGAGGACCTCTTCAGGCTCAACTTTGTCATCAAACTAGATTCCAAAAACATCCTCAAATAAACAATTTATATAAAGGCTTTAGGAGAGGGTGGGCTTTTATTCTTTCATAAAATTTGACCGCAACAAATACTAAAATGAGTCTACATTCCTTCGTTATGTCAATATCTGCGATTGCTTTTGTACATAACAGAAGTGGGATACATCTTGCTCAACTTCATTCTTTAGGCTCCCTTTACAGTTCACAGAAATCAATAGGTACTGCCAGATAACAAGTCAACCCACATATACAAAAACACATCTGGAAATGAAGTCAATGACAAAATTCTAATTATCCTCAAAACCGCAGCACCTTCCCCTGCGCCGCTGACCTATACAGTCACCCTGACCACGCAGCGGTGCACCACAGTCCACCGGTTGAAGAGGGGAGGGCATTGCTCACTGACATTTCCAGTGTCTTAGAAACGTGAATGCGAGAAGAATCTGTTGAAACTCTTCCCAAACACATTATCTAAATCCTTGCTATCTCTATTAGGTAACTATTTGCTATACCTCTCAAACAAAAAATGTATCTTACTGTTTTTAGGGTGGGAGAGTGTGTCTTTTGTTTTGTCAGGCTAGGCAAAACAAGGATGAGTAAGGAAAAACAGAATTCTTGAGCATCTGATGATCAGCGTAACCTGGATGCCTCAAGACCAGCCCGCTTATGTGTATGATACCACCATACGATGCTGCCTTAGATACTTGCCAGAAAAGAAACAGATGGTGCCAATAAAAGGCAAAAATGAACTTCATTCTTCCATAACAAGGCAGTAAAACCCAGCATCATATAATTATTTTCCATAAGTCAAGGTCTTAACACATAAGGGACAAAAGATGAAAAAACTGAAAAAAATAAACCTTTTTCTTTTGTTCCAAAGCTTTGATGTCCTCACTGTTGTTTTCTGGAAAGGAGCTTGCAAAACTTTAATTTTAGCCTTTAGTTTGCTCTGCTTAAGAATTTGAAAAGGATGCCACTGTGGGGTTACAGACCAGATTACAATTCTCTTTGCTGCCAGGTGTATGTGGGCTGGAGGAATAAATAAGAGGCACGGAGATGAAGTTTGTAGTTATCTCTCTTCCTGTATATTGGCAAAATACATTTCACTATGCACTGTGGATTTTTTTCTTTCTCTCCCTGCTTCCTCTCTCTTCCACCCCTAGGATCCCTTGGGTATGTGAATATTTTTCTTTCTCTCTCTTGTTTCCCCGTTCTGGCTTGCAAGTTTATCCCGCACACCTGCAAGAGCAGGAGATTTCAGTCAGAAAGGGCTGCCAAAGCTCTCATGTCAAGGAGGAGACATAATTTGGAGCATCTTTTTCAGCTTCATTAATAACAAAACACCTGTGAGCCAGGGAGTTTTAAGAGATTGTGTCTTCATCATTTATGAATCTTCCTCCATGCTGTGGTACTTATCGCTTTGCCAGCTCAACCTGGCACAATTCCTCAGCACCCAAAATTAAAAAAAGGGGGGGAAAAAACCCCAACGTTTTGTCCCCAATGAAAGCAGTGGGGACGGAGAAGGCAGGGTGCTGGGAGAAAACAGAACCAGGAGCTGCGAGACCGACCCTGCTAGAGCTGGTAAGAGTGACAAGCCTTAACATTGCTTCGTATTTTCAGTTTGTCACTGGTTTATTGTTGTTGTTGTTTGTTTTAAGGCAAATATAATCCTAATGATTCAAGCACTGACATCAAAGCTGCTCCTCTCCTCCTCACTCCCATTGCAAACTTACCATAGTCCATTGACTTTTTATTTTTATTGATAAATAAAACAGCTGTGACAAAGACAGAGAACAGCTTCTAAGCTTATCTTTCCATAATAAGTTGCCAAAGGGAAGAACCGCCATTAACACATTCTTGCCAGGAAAGGTTAAACCCTATTGAAAAGATTTATTTTTTAAATCATTGTCTTTACCAGGAAGCTTCAAGGAACACTCTCGCAGAGTGTTCCCTTCTGAAGCTGTACCAAAGGAAGGCATTTGATTTGCAACCGAACTAACAGCAGCTGTACAACACGCTGTGGTTAATTTGACCTCTGAGGACGTTGAAGCACTTTGGTAACTACCCCAGACTCCCAGGCACAGAAATTGTCTTTTGATACAATCTGAGTTATTGCCATCCCCTACGAGCCTTTTGAAGTTCTCTCAATACAAGTGTTAGGACCTAGGAGCCCTTTGGTAGACAGCATAAATGCAAGCCAGCCAGAGATCATTAAATAAATCAATTATTACATCTCACAGTGTCGTTCAATAGGATTAAATAACCTGAAGGTCTGATAGATATCCCTATCTAACTGTAGCAGACACAACAGCGACCACCATTGGAGAATTTTAACTAATACTGTACTAGTAGCATCAAATCTTGGAAGAGAGACCACATTTTTAAATGCCAAAGAGTCACTAAGGCACAGAAGTGAATGACCAAATTTGTCTTTCTGGCCCTTTAAAAGAACAAAATAAAGCTCCTACAACAGCTTCTGCTTTTAGGTTGGGAGCAGAGGGTGGCGTGTCTCTGTCCACCTTCTCCATTATACTGAAGCTTAGCACCTCCTGGGCTTTTGTCTTTTGTGATACATGTGAATAAAAATGTCAGAGTCTTACAATCTGAGAAATACTTTGATTTTAGGATATAGAGATTTTGTATGCAAATTCTGCCTACGTACTCCTTGCAGAAGCAATGTAGTAAAAATAACCGTCTGAAATAGAAAGCCTGGGCAAGAGCCGATGTACCACAGGTTTCCCCTCAGCTCTGCTAATGGACCTCAGTACAACTTATAGGATCTTTCTTTCTTTGACAACGCATTGCTGCCTGTGCTTGCGTTGTGTTACTCCATGATGTAATCGCATGTTCTGCAAGCAGAAAATGAGTACATCTGCTATTCATATTCTTGTTCTTCGTCCTACAAACAATGACTTGAACCGGCCCCTTCAGAGCTGCCATCCTAGTTCATTAATAGACCAAGCAATGCATGTAACCCTAAAGCGAGCAAGTCTCTATGGGATATGCCTGGCTTCAAGTTCAAATTCAAAGACAAAGAAATCCAGCCGAGAGAGACCTTTGCTCTTTGCTCATGTGGCAAGCACTGAAAACCCTGCTGGAAATTCAGAAGCGTAGACACATTTGTGGGTTTCCACAGGGGTAGGACTTAACATTTAGTACCTATGGTTTGTGGAAGACCAGATTTCAATAACCCCACATATGAATTAGCTGGGAACTTTGGAAATGTGTATTTTAAAACCTTACCACAGTAAGAAAACATTATTTTAAAAAACATACTATTCAAAAATTCACACAGTTCTTATATTGTTGAACATTCCCAAGTTCAGTTTCATAGCATGACTAACTTCTGGACAGAAAACGTGAACTGCTTTAAATGATGTGAGATTCCACTACCATGCTAGTTGACGAATAGAATTCAGATAGCTCAGTGCTCAGTTCTGAGTCACTGTTTGAGTCCAGTTTGCAAAGAAAACTGAAAAGTTCGTTAAATGTGTATTCTTTTGGAAAAAAAAAAAAGCAAAAAAAAAAATCACTGTAGGATGGGAACAGCAAGATCCCAGCCCAAAGGCTAAAATCAAGACATAACATCAAAGGGAAAAAACAAAAAAAGAGGCGACATCAACAGTGAAAAGAGGGTATAAGAAAAACTCTTACGAGTGAAAAAAAAGAGCTAGTGTGAAGGAATTTTCTGCTTATTGTTATGTTGCTATTCTCTCATTCTAATTACTGTGTACTTTAGAAGCTAATAAGACAAAATAAACAGATGAGAGATCAACAGCAATAAGCCTCACTTCACAGACTAAAAGCAGGTGGCAGAATGAGAGAATAAGATGAATGGGGGAGGACTTCTGATTGGAAGGAGAAAGACAACGTGGGCACAGCTCACTGAGGCTGGTCTCTCTGCATAGCCGGGGTGCGTGGCAGTCCCCCACGGCTGGGACTCGAGCTCGCACAGCAGCATTGCCCAGAGCATCATTCTCATTCAATAACATGAAACCACGGAAAGAAAACTAGAACTCTTTCAGATGTTCTAAGTTACAAAAGCTTTTGTCAGTGCCGAACACAGAACACAACTGAGGCAGTGCGGCTGAATTAATAAATAAAAGGCAGAGTTTTGACATATATTTATAATCTAAGTATACAAAGTATGCTACATATATGATGCATATATCTCTCCTTATGGGAAGATACAATCATGCTTTCTAATATTTACATGTAACTAATGTATTTAATGCATATGTAAGCATTATATAGAAAATATAAATTATATGGGTACAATATAGATCATGTACAAATAATCACCCATTCAGAAGAACATCTTTACATTAGTCTTCTAAGCTATCTTTCCTACATGCCTGGCTTATGAAAGTCTTCCTAAACCCAGTATCAGCCCGGGCAGCCCTGAGGCAGGCTGGCACTGGGTGCCTGTGTTCAGGCAACCAAATTCTACTGTCAACGTTTAGAACAACGATCAACAACACTTACCCAATATTTTGCTTGTAGTGGTGTTGAGTAGCTTCTAAATTCAAAAAGCTGAGCGTATGACCCACTCAAAGAGGATATTCCTTGTTATTTTGGTGTTAGGTGTGATTTACAAGGCCAACAACTAAACAGCACAGCCAATAGCTAACAAATCTGTAACGTACAGATGTGGCTCTGCAGATGACAAACATGCTTCAACGCACCTGCAGTGGGTTTAAGTATCCAGAGATGCCTGTACTCAGGATTTGTCCAGGCTCTTTTCCAGTGCTGCCATAGTCCAACAGTTAAAAAACTGAGAGCAATTTCAGCAAAGAGTTTCACAGACCAGCAATGCAAATAGTCTTGGGAAACATGACAGGCTCATCTCTTTAAGTTAATGGAAAATGCTCATGAAAGAGCTATGGCTGGAGGGGAAAAGAAGAAAAAAAAAAGAGAGAAAAAGCAAAAAAGGAATAAGAAAAAGAAAAACAAAGTGCTGCATTACTAATTGACCAGAATGGTAATTAAAACACAGAAATTCCCAGCACCCTCAGTGAGGAACCAGTTGAGCTACTGGTAAGCTAGAAGCTTGACCAAACTATGGTCTTGAGTACCTCGGAGGGTTGAAGGGAGCATCTACTTAAGGGGAAAAAAAAAAATCCAGCATGTACCCATCTTCTGCTGTTTATATTATTGACCTGATCACTTGGCAGGGTAGGCGAACAATGTGAAGTCAAATTCTCAAATGGTTTAATTCAGGACAGGTTAATTCAGCTTTAATTTAGCACGGTTTCATTGACTGCAGTCCAGCTGGGCTGATTTATTCCAGCTGAAGGGCTGGCCCCATTCTAGTGTAACTGGTGAAAACTATTATCCACTGAAAGCACAATCATAAAGAAAAAGATATTGAGAGGCATAGTATGAAATACAGGGTGTTGATATACTGAATACTAACAACACTTATAGCAAAGACAGCTCACTCTCACTGCTGTGATTACAGTTGCCTTTTGTTACTACAGAGCAAAAGAAGAACATCTGTATTACCTGGAAGTCCATGTGCTCCTCCTATTTATCTTACACTTGAAATCTTTACCCTTAGTTTGTGACACCATAATTATCTCCATGGAAACTAACTAAACTGTCATGAAATACAACACTTACATAAAACTTGGACCCCGCTACTCACCTAGTAAGCACGCATACTGTACAAACCGCCACCGCAGGCAGATTTCATATGGTCCTACTCTCCCTCGTGTAAGAGGGCCAGAACACAATGCTTTTCCTGTTTCTGTTCATCCAAATTATACCACTTACTACATTAAGGCTTCATAAACACCTTAATTGTTTAATGTAATGAAGAACTACTCTGGTTGCATATTTAGGTATATATATGTCTACCTAAACTAGGCTTATGGTGTTTTATAGAACAGTAGAACGTACGGAAGCTATCATGAAAAACAAGAACACTTTACAAAACTGAATTTCCAATTTCGTAACCTGAAAACACAAGTCTAGCAAGGAGAATATTTCCTAACATGAGTTAGAAGTTCATATCATGGAAGCTTAGCAACAATGAGAAGATTAAGTACGGGAGTTCTATTAAAGTATTTTTTTCCTGTAGTGCTTTTGAAAATCCCACTGCACACTATTAGTTGCAACTATGCTGGGCCAATCCTATTAGCCGTCTCCATTAAGTGTTCACAGCTTTCGCCGAAAGATGTGTTCTTCCATTTCAGGAGATATTTCATAAATTAATTGCAGGATTTTCGCAGTTAAGTTGCATTCATCTCATTTTAAATTCAGCATGCATTGATGCTTTGGATAACATTACATAGAGACCCTTGAATACTTCACCATATTTATTAGATAAATAAATATATGCATATACACACACATACTTCTGGGGGGTGGAAGAGAGGAAGGGGAATTGTGTGGTAACATACCATGCATTGGTAACATATTGCAGATATCTAAAGGCCAAGTTATATTTAGCCTACTCTCCTAAAGAAATGAGTCTTTTGTGCTTGTGCCTCTGTCTGTCCCTTTCAATCTGCTGGCCAGTTACGCTCGACAGATAGGCAGTGTTATCAGAGAGACTGTTGCTAAAGATTTAATGAAAGCCAGAGGCTGGTTAGAAGACAGAGCCAAATACTGTCCCCATTAAGGAGATGCTCAGAGGACTTTGTCCCTGTACATTCTCACAGCATTACTGCTGCCTGCTCGTGCTGAGGACGTGCTTACCTCTGGACTAGCAGTGATAAGTGCTGTCGTTGCCCCTCTAACTATGCAAGAACATATGAGCTATTGGGGAAAGATTATAAAATACTAAATTAAACAACTTCACTAAAAGACAGAGCTGGAACATGGAAAAGACTTTGAGGTGCTGCCATGGAGAAGACACGATGAGGAGAAACAGAATTGCTGACATGACAGAACACACGTGAGGCAATCGGACAGAAATCCCCAAGGCTTCGTTAGGGAAGGTTCATAAGGGAGTTGTACCTGGAAAAACAAGTGGTAAAGCAATTAACTGGAATTCACTGTCAAAGGTACTGCAATTTTGCAAATTATTTCAAGAGAACAGTCATCTAAATATACTAATGCTTTTTGTTCCAGGTGCATACACAAGGCTTTTTTCCCCCCTAAGCCACTAATTTCTAAAGCTGTCCTGTGCTCCAACAAGAGCAATTTCATCCCGCATTGTATTTAGTAAATTGCACTGAAGCGCATGAAGCCTTCCCATAATCTCTGTAAACATGGCCGTATATCTAAAGGCAACTGTTACATATGGGTCATTATCTATTCTATTGCTCACTATCTCCTATTCACGACCATGTCATCTCAGTAAAAATGAAGTTGTTTTGCATTTAGATGCCAAGTAAGGTGTCCTAAAATATATAAAATACAAATATTTCCATAAACACAATTTGCTATTCATATAGTAGATTACATCACTCACGTAATGCCTTTAAACCAAGCAAAATATACACCCAGAGATTTAAACAGCTCCACAAGCACCAGGTATTTTGCTCTGAATGCTTTATTACCTGAGTACATATTATCTTTTCCTGGGCAGTGGTAATGAGTGAATCTGAAATGTTTTGAAGGTTTTGTCATCCATCTGAAGTTTATACTAAACCGATTCAGGAAAACAAGAAGCTGGGCGCAACAATTTTCCTGAAACTCAGGATGGCGAGTAGCACGGCTTACGCCTGTNTGCTTTATTACCTGAGTACATATTATCTTTTCCTGGGCAGTGGTAATGAGTGAATCTGAAATGTTTTGAAGGTTTTGTCATCCATCTGAAGTTTATACTAAACCGATTCAGGAAAACAAGAAGCTGGGCGCAACAATTTTCCTGAAACTCAGGATGGCGAGTAGCATGGCTTACGCCTGTGGTGTGGCAACTGGTACTTATTATACTGTGTATGAATCAAACGAGCTCATCATTCTTTTAAAGTATTTCTCCAATATGAGCCTGTTAAACCCCCCTCTCTTCTATTTCTCTCTAACTTTGAGACATCATGGTCAAAAGGTGACAGCCACTAACAGGAACACACCAGTTTGCCATCAGGGAATAGACTGCAGCCGAGTTCCCTGTTTCTANCTGTGGTGTGGCAACTGGTACTTATTATACTGTGTATGAATCAAACGAGCTCATTATTCTTTTAAAGTATTTCTCCAATATGAGCCTGTTAAACCCCCCTCTCTTCTATTTCTCTCTAACTTTGAGACATCATGGTCAAAAGGTGACAGCCACTAACAGGAACACACCAGTTTGCCATCAGGGAATAGACTGCAGCCGAGTTCCCTGTTTCTAAAGACTTTAATTTTGTGGTCCTTTAGATTAAGGCACATGGCCCACCCACAACATCTGACACACTTAGCAGTACCTCCCTCTCCCTCTTTTCATCCTATGAGTACGCATTTCAGAAGCTCTGGACTGGACTGAAAAAAACCACAGAACTCAGAAGCATCTAACAGGACTAGCGGAAAGCCTGCAAAATCAATGCAAAACCCACATAAAACAGAATTGTTAATAACCTGCGTTTGAATCAACTTGATACATGTCTTGCTGCAAGATCCGGGCAGTGGCAGTGGTTACCCCAGTGAAATATAACCAACGCAGAATATTCTCCAATGCCATTTAAGAAAACGTAGCCCTGTAGTGTTGGCGTAAGAGTGGACTTCCCCTACGGTCCTCTGAGCCATCTCCTATAATGCTTCCCACAGCCTTTTCCTTAGGTTTGCAAGAGGCAGAACACATTTATTTAATGACCTAATAATTAGTGAAGAAAAGCTTTAATTCTATGATAATTTGACAGCTGGGTTAGGGAGGACTTGCATTATGAAACTAGATGTCTTACAGGAGCACCTTGGTGAAGCACACATTTCAAAATTAACCCATTTTTATTTTATATGTGCTTTTTGGTCCAGATTATCTACAGAGCCTTGCAAAAAGAACAAGCTGATGCCGTAGCAGCCTTATGATTTTATCAAATGGTGTAAGGAAAAGGGACCGTCCTGCTTCTCTGAGCAGCTGCATAAGCCAAGAAGCTCTGTAGTATGGCATATCAATTACCCATTCAATAACTACACCCTCAGATTCCACTTAAAAACAAAATGAAAAAATCTTTCCATCTAGTTTTCATACAGAAAAGGTGATGCTGGAGGAAGAGGCAAACATTTTCTTGTGGGTTCTTTTCCCCCCTCTTACTTAACAATAAAAAGCCAGATTCTGTCATTTTTAACTTGTCTAAGAGTTTGGATTCACTTAAGCTTCCAGAACAGTTCAAAATAAAAGTTGTAGAGTCAGGCACAGAACAGTAAAAATTAACTATAATTCAGAATAAAGAAAATCAGAGGTGATACATATATCTCTGTAAGAAGCCACTGTCTGGCATTTTAATACCAAAGTTCATCGTTGTGCGATTTTGTGGTATTTTCGAAACCTAATTCTTTTCCTCGAAGAAGAAATTTAACATTATTTGCTACAATACACAGCTCATTACATTTAACTGTGACGTGAGCAAAAACAGTCATACATAAGTAATACGTCATTAATAACAGATGAAAAGACTATCGCTGGTAACTAGCTTTATAAAATATTTTTGGGTAAGTGAACATATATTTAACCTCTGTTAACATTTTTCCTCACAATTTAGAGTGGGAGCCTCACCGTCATTGCAACACTAAAGCATCATCTATCATAAGAGGAACAAAAGACCAAAGCACTATTCAAAGATGATAACATGAAAGGCTTTGGGGGCCTTTCATGCTTTCAATCACATAGCTCTGAATCCTCCCTTCCTCAATTATTTCTGTATATTACTATATAAAACCATACATCTATCCAATGGCAGATCTCATCTGGAGATCAGGATTTAAAACAATACTCATGCTTAGACCAGAAATTGTTCAGATGTTTTCTCAATGTCAAGCCCCTTTTTTCCTAGTTTTCATAGCAGTTATACTAAACAGGTGAAAGTATCTGTCATAAAATAATTTATCCTTCAGCGTATTTAGCCCCCATGGCTATTTTTAGATCTTTATTAAACAATACTTCTTTTCATGTCTTTAGTGCTTTTCTCAGAGGACCTCAAAGCATTTCACAAATTATAATTAACAACATCCTAATCGGACTCACATTTTCAGTCTCATTTTACCAACAGAGGAGGAGAAACTTGGGTAGGTTTTTTTGCAAGATTTTTTTAAATATCAAAATAAGCCTGTGGCAGGGTTAAGAACAGAACCCATAATCACAGATGTCCAAATATTGTGCTTTGAACAAAAAAGGATTATTTCAGAATGCGTCTTGTTTAGAACAATTTTCTATGCTAGTAATTTTGTAGACAAAATGCAGCAGAGCACGGAAGTCTCTCAGTGGTTTTTGTCTAGCCATAGGTACATGAAGTATTTATTCACATGTTGACATGAATTGTGTCTATGTAGCCTATGAGAATTCTTTCTTATTCCGTTTTCTTTCTACTACGTCTTCAATTTTTCCACCTCTCATCAATCCTCCAGAAGTACAGCACATGCATTTTAATGGAGAATACATCAAAGGTCCACAATGATGCCTGGCTACTCAACAGAATGCCAGACTGGTGAATCACAGCTCACAGACAAAACAAAGGCCAATCTAAGTACTTTACACGTGCTCGATTTTTAATCTCTGTACACAGGAATATGCTCAATGTATTTTCCTGGGCTCAGCAATGTTCAGCTGTGCTTCTACCATTCACACACAGTTTTTGTAGCCTTCTAGAAATATCAGCAAAATCTCTAACACCTAGATATGTTAGAACCTTGTCTTTGCCAACCGTCCTGACAATGTCTTTGAACAACATATTAAAACTCTAGTTGAAGAATTAAAGCAAAAAAATGAGGCAGAAGGATTTTTGCAGAACAGTGTATGAGAGATGTAGATTCTTGTACTTGCAAAAGAGCATGTAAAGGGAATACAATTTATCAAGAGGCAATAAGCTATATCTTAGACTAGGTCAGCTCTGTAAAGCATTGTTTGTGTGCTGGAATTAGAGGCAAGGATGAAAGAACAAGATGGCATGTAAGACAGTTCAAGAATTTCGTCCATACCCAGTATGTTTCATCCATTCAGTAATAGTGCTGTTGCACAGTGCCTCTCCCCTCTATAGAATCATTTCATTTTTAATGGAATAAATACATAAATTTAAACTCTGAAAGCTTGCCTGCAGCCATTAGCTGACTACTGACAATGTCCATATATTTTCCATGAAAAGACCCTTCCTTACATCCCTCAACATTGGCAACTCAGAGGGCAGAATAAAATGAGTAGAATGGAACCAGAAGTTGAACACCAGATTTCTAACCCATGAAAATGCTGGGTTACCCTTATTTTGTGTTGATTACGGTCCCTTTTCACATGATGTCTACTATCAGAACCTCACACTACTGAAGACAAAAGTTAGCAAAAAAATAAAATGACCTGTGTCTCCGGGACACAGCACCAGTTTTACACCGGCACGAGTCCGTGGCAGCAGCAGAACGGTTAGCACTGCAAAGCGGTTATGGTGGAGTGATACTTAAAGCACAAATCCCTACCCTTACGGCTGACCANCCCTTTTCACATGATGTCTACTATCAGAACCTCACACTACTGAAGACAAAAGTTAGCAAAAAAATAAAATGACCTGTGTCTCCGGGACACAGCACCAGTTTTACACCGGCACGAGTCCGTGGCAGCAGCAGAACGGTTAGCACTGCAAAGCGGTTATGGTGGAGTGATACTTAAAGCACAAATCCCTACCCTTACAGCTGACCAGAAACACCAGATATCCAATGGCAGAAAGCTTTCTACGGCTATTTTACTTACATCTAGATGTGCTTGACCAGGGATTAACACATAAACGTTCATCCCATGCCAGCGGTGACCGTAATCCCAACCTTTCTCTCCTCAGCACTGCTGGGGCACAGAATAAGTCCAGGACGGACTGCAGGAACAAGGATTCCCATGGCTGGGGGACAAACCCCTCCTTCCTTATGTCTCCTGAGTGCCACCTAATTATCCCCACTGCTGGCCAGATCATCAGAGGCTGCCAGGACCTGATGATGAACAAACAGAGCATCTTCCCTGGACAAGCCTGCAAGACATCGCTCACGGTGCCGAGACCTCATCAGAGAAGATCTAACAAATCTTAGCAATCTGACTTCATAGCACCTTTTGTTTTCTTTAGCCAGAGACCCAACATTATCTACCAGCCTGGCAGAGCTCTGACATTATTGTGCACCACGTGCTGCAGATTCTGTTTTGCCTCAAAAGCTAAAAGATATTTCTTTCTCAGGCACGTAGCTTGTTAGGAGCTATTTGGACCTAGAGTCATGAGACATCTGTAGAAAAACTAAAATATTCATATGTTCTAAAGTGTTTGGAGTCCAGGCAAACCCAGATCCACCCTCTCTGCTTGCAGAGAACAAAGTGGGCTCACATTCATTCCTATTTTTACCCCAATACATACCTAAATTAACTGGGAGGTGAGAGGTGTAACCACAGCTGAGTGGAGGCTACAAAACCAAAGCTTCAGAGTAGAGAAGTTTGTAAGAACTCATCCTCCTGAGAAGACACACTCAAGTATGGTATTGTCACAGGGACAGCATCCAAGCAAACTGAAAGCAAATAATACATTAGAAATAAGATAGCAGGGAAAAAAAGGTTTGGTAGTTTTGTTTTTTTTTTTTTTTTTTAAATTAAATACTCTTGCCTAGTTTTCCTTAGCTAATTAACATCCCTTCTTAGCGGTTTAAGTAACTGCTCATTTAGATCAGTGAATGATTGCTCTGAGATTAGGGTGTGGGAAAAATCTTTCTGGTGGGAATAATCTACTTATGCTACTGTTTATTTGAAGCAGTGATAAACATAGATTTTTTCCTTCCATATGTGCCAAGTATAAGAAAGCAGAATGATTAATGAACCCTTGCATTTTACCAATAAATTACTAACTTCAGACAAAAATTCATAGTTTTCCTTAGTACAAGACATCACAAAAAAATCACAACTAATTCAAATCAGTTTCATTGCAAGCTATTATTGTTATTTTAAGAATGTTTATATATTATATATCCGTTTGATCTGCCGGGAATGACTTTTTTATAATTATTTATAATCTACAAATTAATTATGCTTCTAATTAACAGCATGCAAATAAATTATTGCTCAAGGACTTATTTATTCGGTTGTAAAATAGGAGCGTTAAAACTGTATATGTACACATTTAAGTCGTGCTTCTAGGGTTTTCTATTTTTTCCTTTTCTTTTTGCTTATTCATTTCTTCACAGATTTCTGAGGTCCATTCAAGTTTGGCTTTTCTGAAAGTTTTCAGATGCTCCTATTTATTTGTTCTTCAGTAAACAAGAACTGGATATACAGCTTCATACGCATTTCCTTTCCTATACAAAGGAGAAGTCGTCTAAGAAAAATAATAGTGGGAAGGAAAAAGTGAAACTGTACCGACTGATTAATATACCCCCTTCTCATGGCTATTTAATGAAATCGGCAGTCGTGGAATACGCCGAAGACAGCTCCAGAGACCGGAGTCTTATTATAGACCAGACAACCACAATGCGAGCTGCTTTTTTTGCCCTACTATTTTATTCAGATGCAATTAAAGCAGTCACCTCGTGACGAAGGTAGGACACCCTGTCCCGCTCCATTCTCACCTCCTGTTGTCACGTTCTCAGAAAGCTGCAATTTAGTGTCAGTTGTCGCTGCAGGTTTGCAGTGGACCTCAGCGGCTTGTTTCTGAGGAGCGGGTCTGACATCATCTATCTTTTTTCAGAGAGTCTCCCAATAGCTGTTACGTGACAGAAACTCTCCGTTACAAAAGGGGCTGAGTGAAGGCAGCCACACAATTACTCAGTTTGAGCCTGTTTTCCATACATCTACAAGTTAATCCTAGACGCAGTCATAAAAAATAGTTTGAATTGGTGCTGCAGAATATTCAGAGAAAATGCGCTTTGCATCGTAAATATTCATTAGCCCAAATTTTAGAAGTAACTACTCCAAATAGGGTGTCAGGGAAATTGTAGGTGGTGGTACGTCCAGGCAGAACACCTCCAGTTTTGAAATGCAAACAGCCAGAAAACAATTTGAAAACCTTTCATAGACCACAGTATGCTCACAGAAATCATTTCAAAGAAACAAGGAAACCCACCCTGTCCACTCATGGGCAAACACAGGATAGAGAAAGAAGGTAACTATCAAATTATTAATTATTAAGCCAGACGTAGCCTAAATTTTTTTTTTAAACTACGCTAATAATTAACTACTGAAATAATTTATCTGAGGTTCAATAAATCATTCATATACCTTAAAAATAAAGATTAAGCCATCTAGGAGAGTTTACAGTAATATTCCTTCCCACTGTGCGTTTTAGGCCGTGGTGCACACACACAACTAGAAAGCGAACGCTCGGCCACCACGGGCTGGCTGTATCTCTCTCGTTTTCCCAAGCCCCTAACATCAGCCGAAGTTTAATACTTCAGCAAGGATGAGCAAGCACCGCTTCTGTTGTCCTGCAGATACTGTCACACCTACTTCTGCAGAGCTTGCTTCATGCTTTTGCAGTTCATATTCTGCAGCCGGAGCCACTGCAGAGCCGTCCACAGTGGCTCCTCTGCTCTCCACCGACTCACAGCGAAGTGACCAGCTCCACACCTCTGGCAGCCAGCGTGCGGTAACCTGCCAGCTATTTTCTAGAGAGTTGCTCTGGCACAGCCCGCTTCGAAGGAAGCTGCAGAAGCAGCTGGAGGGTTTTGGATGCAGCCATGAACTAAATGAATAAGATTATTAAAATGAAACAGGTTTTTAAAGACACAGCTTTGTATTTATAGATGGGGGCGACCACTGCTGAAAGAGTCCATCACTGTTAGCGACGAGGGTTTTGTGCACAGCAAACACAGCGATGGCTGATGGTGCTTGATCTGTTCCCACCAAAAGATCTGTCAGCTCCCGCTCTTGCTATCGATGAAGCTGGAGAAAGCTGTTTTGTCCCTAGGGAAGTGACTTCATTTCAAATATAAAGCTTTTATTAGCTGCCAGTGAGATTCTTGCTTCAGCCACTCATTAACTACATAGCACCTGCCACGGTGACACGCCGGAGCCCTTAGCAAGAAGAGAAGTGCAAGTTGCTGAAGCATCAAAAAGAAAGCAGAGCATGATGACAGCCTCGTGACAGGAATCTGGTGGCAGCAAGGGGGAGAGGAGACAGCGTCTTCTGAGGGAAATACTTTGTGAACCTGTTGCATATAAACGTACTCCCTTAGGCCAGAATTATTTCAGGCTTCATGCACCTACCGCAGGCTGGACTTAGGGCAGGGATGCTACTGCTTCATGAGAGACTTCCTGCTGCAGAGGGAAACATCTTATGAGAACACTCACACAGGGGAGATGCGAAGATCCTCATCCAGGTTGTACCACTGCTTGAGGAACGTCTGGAAGAGCCCCAACTCAACCGTGTTATCAGGGAGGCAATATACGGACTAACCAATTGTACAGCACTACCAGGGACCAAATGCATAAAAGGAGGGTCACCTTGAGCCACCGAATGCTATGGTGCTAAGACCGCATTGATCTGAAAACATGCCGTAACAGTATGGCAATTTTGCTTTAAACACACAGCACATGCAGAAGGGGAAGTCTTCCTTTACAATACTGGTCCTCGATCATCGATTTTTCTTGGTAGTTGCCATGGGGGTCATGTAGGAAGCATAATGAGACTATCAAAAGGTATGTTGGACAGTTTAATAGAGAAGTCTAATAAACAGATGTTACTAATGAACAGCTACCAAATATGTTAACATAGCTTCTTCCTAATAAAACGTAACATAAATTAGATGGATTACGATACTCAACAACTTCAGTAGTGGAGTTAAAATTGAATTATATGGAAGAAAAACCAGCTCTGTTCTGATATCAAAATTATGATGATCTACTATTATGATCCATCACTAGCAGAGCAGTAGGTGAAACAATAATAAATCACTGTTATTTATAATGCAGCAAATCATAAGAAGTATCAAGAGGAGTTATAATTCATTTTCACTTCAGGTCATAATTAGACACCTACTGCATTGTATTTTTGCATAGGTATATCAGTAGCACGGTAATTCATAATCCATCACACAGAATCAAAACAAATGCAAACCAAGTAAAAAACTATTTCTCTCCCCAGTGTACCTAATATATGCATTAAGTAACTGGAATAAGAACAGACATGCGGTACACACAAGTGAAACGCAGTATATTTTTTCTATTATGCTAATATCTTTCAATAATTTGTGCAAAATCCCCTAATGACATTTCAATTTGAGAACTTACTAAAAAAAAAACCCTGCATGTTTCCAAACATACACGTACTAGGTTTTTGCCATGCTGCTTTAGATAACGCAGGTAGCGACTTGCCAGCCAGATAGTGGCTGCTGGTTTCCTTCTTGGTTTCTGAGTGCACAGATGTCCAAGGGAGCTTAGTAGCAAACTGGTACGGATTTGCATTTGAGTGAGGAATTCAGTTATTTTACCTTCTCCCTTTTCTTGTTTTTCTCCCAATGTGAGAAATTTTGCTCCGTGGATCACACAGGAAATGCTGTGCTGCTGAAAAGCAGCAACTGTGATATACACCTGTTCAGATCAGCGGAGTTTATTATAACAAGGATTAGAGAGTCTTAGTTGTATTTACAAAGAATTTCTCTCCAAAGCAGAGTGAAGCCTGTGCAGCTCGCTCTTCATAAATAAATATTTTTTTGAGAAAAAAAAAAAAAAGGCAGCACAAGATTAGTTTGGACATAGAGACATTGAATTTTTCTTTGAGATACTGTAAAAGAAGCCTTGCTGGAGGCAAGGTGCCACGTTTCCTAGATGCTAGATCCAAGCATCTAAGGTCTGGGACTAGCATACTTGGTTTTTAATATATACCAGGGTTTGTCCATGCAGGGGTTTCTGATGCACAGGAATTGTTCATTAAAGATGAAAACAAGACACTGCATTGCACACCTCTTACAGGCACAGCTCAGAGGCACAGGCAGCCACGGTGGCTCCAAGGCAACCGGATGCCCTGCAAAAACCCAGCAAATGCAAGGCATACATACATTCGGAGACATCTGGAGAAAGTTATAGCAAACTGCTTAAACTTCCTACGGGTTGTGGTATTACTAACACCCTGTGTTACTCAACTTGTCGCATCTCCATCCTCTCCTGCTACAACCTTGCACTTGCGCTCTGCCCCTTCGCTCGAGCTCCTGACACCCTGATCTATTCCCAGCAGTACCGAGCAGCACATTTCAGCTACAATTTACAGCTGGCCAACGTCAGACTTTAACACCTCTAAGCATTATTTTACAATGCTGTTGATTATAGAATTATTTCGTGAGAACATATCTTCCACTTAAAATGTATCCTCACTGTTTTTTTTTTTTTTTTCCCATTCCTAAGGCCACAGCTGGAGAAAGAAGCCGCTCGATATAAAAACAAGGCAACTTTTGAAGAACGTTGTAGGGAACATGAAGGTAAGCTGCACATCAGGATAGTTACTCGTGCTTCACAAGCATTGATTCAAGAAAAATTTCTTAGTGTTGTATCTCCTGTGGTGGACAGGGCGGTCTTTGGCAGAGCTCATTCACCCCACACAGCTTTCAGAGCCGGCAGGGTTAAACACATCCCCTTCCCTGGTGTTGTAAATAAAGCACCACTACCCTGTGCGGGAGGGGATCTGCCCCTCCATATCTACGTACTCCAGGTTTGGTAGAGACATCTGTCTGATAAATAGCTCATTTTGCAATCACTATCATATAATTTAGTATTTTGACAGGTGCATAAACTTAACATGAGCTTTATATAAATATTAAACAGTCTTTCTAAAAATGAAAGCTCTGAAATGAACACAGTTCCCTAGGCCTGCCTTAATAATTATTCTGAGGAAAGGTTTTTCTGAAGAAGAAAGGGGAAAAGATTTCTCTAGTGAAAGAGTATTGGAGTAATTTGGTTATATTGTATCTGGGTTTTGTGACTATCAGGTTCAGGTGCTATCAGACAGTACCAGTGATGATAGCTTTGTACCAAGCTTTCCTTTCTTCCCTTTGTTTTTGGGTGCTTTTGGGGTTGGTTTTTTTCCCCTTCTACAGCTCAGGCTTATCTCTTTTTTCACTATCCTGAAGGGAGATATTTACTATAAATCTGCAAGGATATCACAGACTGGGATCAAGGTTGAGTGAACACACAAGAAGACTTAGGAAAGTAAATACACGATAAAATTAATGAAGATGTTCCCTCCTGATGCTCTTCCTGTTGCATTACCCCTTTCACGATGCGATAGCCTTTCTATTACCCACATCCTTCCTCCCGGCCTCTGCTCCTGCCCTTGCTGGGCACGGCTTTGCTCCCGGAGAGGCACTTAAAGGATAAATCCTGAAGTCTTTGTGCTGCTTTTTTTTCCCTTCCCCACCCCCCACCCCACCCAGCATTGATTTTACATAGAACGTACTCTACTCTCAGCACCTATTGCAATCAACGTGAAGGTAGTGTGGTACCACTTCTGAGGGTACCTTTCTTGTTTTGCCTCCTATTATAAAAGGTAATTTAAAGAGAATGATATAGCTGAAAATGTTCTCTTTTTTTTTTTCTGTCCTTAAATACAGTACTTAAAATAACCTTTTAGGAGGCCTTCCTTTTGTCATAATGAAACATCTAAAAAAAAAAAAAAATAGTGGTCTAAATATTCTCTTGCTCTGTCCTAATGATGACAACTAAAATTAAATTCACCAAACGCATGCCTTATTTTAAAGATGTTGAGGGGTCATCAGTTAAACAATACCATTCAATCTCTTTAAAGAAAATTAAATAACCTATTACTGACTTTCCGTTAACAACAAGGAAAAAATGCCTCTGAGCAGCCATAAGTTGTCCAACACAACTGAAGGCGCCAGTCTCGGGACTGAAAATTAAGAGTCAGGAACCTCTGGCTCCTAATTTTCCTCTGTGGCTGTATGTAATGGCTCTTCTTGGCCAAACACCAGGTGCGTGCCTCACAACCCTGACAGGGATGCACTACCCAAGACACCAAAAACTCAGTGAGAGCCACCATGTGAATCACACGATCTCTGACACTTCTGCCTCCATTACTTTCTTATACATAATTTTTTTTAAACGCCCTCACATTTACCTGTTTATAACCTATTTGCTTACACATTACAGCTTTGTGAAATTCCACACATTCCACGCCTCACTAGATTTTTTTTCCTCGTTTGTTATCTTTGTAATATAACAAAACCCTTCTAGAGTAGATTTCGCTTTGTGATGAGGATTTTTTTTTTTTTTTTTCCCCCCTGTAACATCAGCTAGCTGTACTTCAGTCTTTTATGTCCCTACTGAAATCCCCTGCTAATATGCAGATACAAAGAGAAAAGAAATATTCATGCTTCATTTCTGTTAAGGACTAAGTTCTGCTGGATATGACATTGAAGGTAAAATTTTCAAAAGATAAACTTTCCCACAGGAGTGAATGACATAATTCTAAAAATGCTTTCTTAATATGGCAATTTATTAATGATGGCCTTATGCATACACAATTACTGTGGAGCTGATTTTTGTGACATATCAGAAGTAAAGCAAGCCCATAAAATCCAGGATGTTCTTTTAATTTATTCTGTAGTATTCATACACTAAATATGTTTTATAGCCTTTTTTTTTATTTTAGACCAGTGAGTTGATCAGATAAGCTCTGATTCATGATATTGGGCTATAGCAGTCATCTTCCTTTAACATGCAGGGCACTGCTTCGTGTATGAACTGGATACCCGATTCTGTAGGTCTGTGTCATCATGATGCTAACAAAGTAGATGAGAAAAGCCAGCCAAATGTGCTTTCAAAGCGTAGTCAAGTAGTCAGATATTTAAACAATTTAGTTTATTATTTAAGGGAAGTGCTAGTAGGTGCTCACCCCAGGTTTAGGTCTTCTGTGTGCTATTTTTATGCACGAGTGATCTCATACATGGAAAGGGGTGAATTAACTATAAATAAACTTCACTGCAATAACTTAATATGCATAACTGCTCCTAGCATCATATGTAATATTCTGGCACCAAAAAAATGTAGCCATGGGCACACGAGTTGAAAATCTAGACCAACTATAAATATAAGATACTTTGAATTCAAAATCAAGTTGATTAAGTGCAAACTCCAAGAACATTTACCGGAAGTTTTCAGGAAAACTAAATTCTTTTCTTGGGACTACTGTATTAAATCAATTCTAATTCTTACAAACCTCTATTTGAATATTTCTGTACCGTGTTACCTTGCCTTCTTTCTCACATGACTAAATCCCCAGAAGTCCCTCATTATTTTACCAGAATGACTCCAACTAAATAGAGTATTCGCACGTGTTGAAGAACTGATTTTTCAGGACAGATTTTTTCCAGTAAGATACAGACCTCAATAAAGTAAGAGAACTCCCAAAATATTTAGCAGTGGTTATTTTTAAGGCTCGTCTGAATTTCATGGACAGGTTTTATCATGTGTGATTTCCATTCCATTTTCTTCATCTCTGTAATAGCATAACATTTCATCAAGTGTAAATGTCAGATCTTTTCTTTATTATTTGCTAATGTCATAAAAAGCTGAATTGTTTGCTTTGTTGAAGGGCTTACTGAGCACTGACTTTTCTTTATTTGTATTTTACTACCAAAAATGTTTTTAAAAATAAAATAATAAAAAAAGCCCCATCTGAAATGGGATTTAAATAACAGAGCAAGGTTTGCCATTATCATAAATGTATAAAGTGCTTTGTGAGTAATAAAATGGATCATGGATTCTGGATAATTCAAACTGAAATGTTATGTTCAGTATCAAGATTAGATTACATTAATGTAGTTCATTTTAAACGGTTTAAAGGCCATCAGATGCATGTGAAAAGAATCCGCATCATAACTTAGAATAAATAGACTGAGACATTTGTTTATAATGTCAGTGCTAAACAAATCTATTACTCCTTTTCTGCATGTAACATTATGTTACCACTGTTATTAAACAAGCAGAGCATGAAGATAAATTATAGCTTTAATTATAAACATTACCTTTGCATATTTATTAATGTAAAATGAAACAATGTTCACTAACCTCGGAATATTTATATTTGCTAACATTTTAATTAACTTCGTTTTATTTATGTAACTTCTTTGCTGCTGCTGGTCATACATAGCCACTTGCGTAAACTAATTTATCANATTATAAACATTACCTTTGCATATTTATTAATGTAAAATGAAACAATGTTCACTAACCTCGGAATATTTATATTTGCTAACATTTTAATTAACTTCGTTTTATTTATGTAACTTCTTTGCTGCTGCTGGTCATACATAGCCACTTGCATAAACTAATTTATCATACTACGTATCGCCCAGGAAAACATACAATGCTGTTATGGCTAGTTCTGCTATAAGATACATACAAAAAAGACCAGAGTTAATGAATGATGGGAACCCCGCTTTAAGCTCAACCTTAGAGATAAACTTCAGCGTTGCTTTCTTTTTTTAAAAAAAATGTACACCCATATATACAGGATGCCAGCTGTAATTCAAAGAAAACTCTGCTTACCCTGAAATGATTCCATCTGACAATATGTCCGTGATCCAATATTGCTAGCATTCATTCTTAAAGTGATTTGGGGAGAAAAGAAGTCCTTGAAGTACTCCATGTTTATTATAGCTCAATAATGAGCAGATAATGGCTTATATGGAGGAATTAAGGTCATAATACAGCTTGAAAATTTTCTTTGCCTGGTTGAAGTATATTAGAGGAAGAGAAACTGCTGAAATTTCAAATCCCTGGATAAGTTTCAAATCCTTCCAACTTCCAGCTAGAAAATAGGAAAGCAAGCTTAACGGTGAAATTCTTACTGCTGCTTTACAATGAACCTCTTTATAACGTCCCATCAGCCAAACTCAGCTAAAGTCAAGGTAAGACTCAGCTGACTTCAGTAGCAACTCTATCAGGCCCACCTGCAAAAATCAGCCCTCAGCAGCCTGGGCTTTGTCTATCTCCAATCCCAGTGACCTGGGACGGTTATACCAGTGCTTGTCTTAAGATCAAGGTTTATGTATGGCTGGTGAAGTGGATAAGAGATGAGGGCATTCCCATAGAAACGCTTTTAAAATCCATGTTAAATTCTGCTATCAAACATTAGCTTATATTTATATGGATTCTCTTTGTCCCACATATCTGGGAGAAAATTTGTTTGATGTTGCCTCTAGATTAAATATAAAAGAGAGTAGCAAGAATTTATCGTATTTTGTATAATTAAAGTTTTATAAAATAAATTTTATAATGAAAATGTAATAAATACATTTAATGTAGTCTCCTTCTCTGGAGATACTGAAAACCCGCCTGGACCCGTTCCCATGTAACCTGCTGTAGGGGCACGTGCTTTAGCAGGGGGTTTGGACTAGACTTCCAACCCCTACCATTCTGTGGTTCTGTAATATCAATAAATTTGTTTAAAGAAGAAATGCCTTCAAATTTCAGTAAATAACATAAATATTTTTATTGTATTCCTCCCTCCAATGCCAGAGTTGCCGTAGTAACCATGAGTCAGAGACACTAAAGGAAACCAACTAAACAGGCCTTAGAGTGCAATGAAATGCTAATACATTTTTAATATTAAGTAGAAAGCTTAAATTAAGTTTTATAAAGGATTTTACACTACGTGATCCTTATCT
>VZSC01006098.1:902815-980659 GCA_013398225.1 Steatornis caripensis | reverse complement strand
TATCTTTATTACATTACAGCACCCTATATTATGAATAACTGGGAAGCTCAATATACCCCATCTTCTACATGTTACCACATTCAGACCCAATTCTGCAGAATTTTACTTGCAAAAGTGCTGAAGATGACTTGAAATCAGCATGACCTTTGCTGAGATTTAGACAACATTCAGAGAAGCTACTCATGTCCTCCCTGTTGCAACCAGGTGCACATTATTAGCAAAACAGTGGGGTTTAGGACTCTGGTCAAGACCGCTCACATCTGAAAAGAAATAAATAGAAGAAAGTCCAGATGACTCTGTCCTTTTTAGTATTAGAGTAGCGGAACAAAACATGGATTTTTTTTTTTCCTTAAGTCTTTCTGAGTGGCACAAATGAGTTGGACTTTGTGGATAGTTTCCCAAAATTTCAGTTCCCCAGCCATAACGTAGCTAATTGACCATATGCCCAAGATTTTCCTGTTGGTTTAGGAAATGCACTTTTTAAATTATTATTATGACACCTCAAAAAAGGATTATGCTGTTTTAATAGATGTCTTAATTACAAATAAACGAACCCAAATGTTGTCATTCTCCTACTTCCCATACGCAAACTCAAAACTCCATCTTTATCTAGGACCATCTAAACTGCTGTGTCCTTAAATAACGTATACCATACTGAGTTGCAGTCTTAACAATGACAAAAAAAAATACCCTTAGTAATTGTAAACTGCCTCCTTTCCCCAAACTTCGCAGTAATCCCATCTAAGAGCAGTTGAAATTCTTTAGTGAGATCACATGTTAATTTCTGATCATCATCACTAAAACTGTCTAATTATTCCTACTCATTATTCATTATGATGACTGAAACCTCCTTTATCAGCTCTTTTGACCTCTATAGTTTTATTATTCTTTAAATCATTTATAGCGTGTCTCTTGCCACAGCTGAAACTGTAATTAACCTTAGCGATATCATCAAACATTTTATCAAATTCTTCATTCAAAACTTTGGAAAAGGTTGAGAGTAGTAGGCAGAACTAAAAATAAAATGTCCTCAGTGGTGGACCTTGTTCATCCAAAATTTGTTGTGAAATAATGATGTAAAATTAAGGTTAGATATGAATGATAGAGCAAGAACCATCATTCTTCCTTTAGAAGAATATTGTCTCAGTTCCTGCATAAGAAGACAGTATTTTTAATGATGTCCAATTAAACTCAATAAACCGATTAGTGTTAACTCTAAGGGTAATTACATCTTGGGGCTTGGCAAAGATCGTACTTCAACCAACATACTACCAGAGCTTAGAGACTAAATAAATGTGTGGTTTACCTCACAAGGTCATCTCCCTGATGTTATTAGCCCCGACAAAGGAGTCAGCACTGCAGGAGCAGAGCAAGATGGCAAACGTGCACACTTGTCTTGATAGGTAAGAAGCATCTCCTGGCAAAGCTTAGCAAAACTCTGCACCGTTCCAGCCCTTCTTAACAAAAATGGAGGAGAAAAGCGATCTAGCCATGCAGAAATTAAAATAGAAAGTGCCAAGATAATGCAATTTTACTTTCTATATGCTGGAAAGGCTGGCAGAGCAGAAACAAAAGCCATCCATGTGTGGTACACCTGGGGAGATGCTGCAAACTGTATCTGCTTTAGAAATGGTGAGTCGTGCAATTCTCGAGCTGTATTCCCCAGCAATTCTATTCCTGTGCAAATATCTTACAGAAGAGCAAAAAGCCAAATCAAAATCTTTTGCGTTCATTCAAAAACAAATTCCACAAAGTTTATAATACCATTTTAAAACGTCTCAGAAAATGCTTGACGACTGAACGACTGTTGATTTCACCGAGTCTAGCTACGATTTAAAACACGAGCATTTTCTTTAGATTTTATTTAGCTTAGATTTTGCAGAACCACTCTCCTCCTAATCCGAAAACGCAAAATTTTATTAGGAAAATCCAGGGAAAAAGAATTATCTTATTTTGATCTGTTTTTTCAGGTGGATGGAAACCCCTCAAGAATGATTTACTATACGGCATTATAAGTCTTCCTGCTGATGTTAACAGGTGTCTCAAAATACAGAACTGAAAAAGGCAGTCGACATCTATTATTGCAACATATACGATACATTTATTTCTCATTTTGTTCCAAATTGATCCTCAATTTAGTTACATTTTCTTAACTAGTTCACTTTTCCCTAATACCTTCGCTTGTTCACATCAAGAAACCTTAGGAAAAGAATTTGAGAACAGATAATACTAATTCTGCTGTGACACATTTAATATTGTGCCATTTGACAGTTGGAAAAAAACTCTGTTTCCAGCATGAATCCTTCCATTGAATCTTAACTACAGGATTTGATTAAAGGTTTTAGAAGTTAGATTTGAACTTCACCGGCGAGCTCTTCCCATTTGGGAAAACAGAGAAGAGATGAAGTGGTGCATATGCTTGTGAACCCCCGAACATCCAGGGCTAAATCCTGTTCTGAAACGTCGCAAGCACTGATTTCAAAGGCTGTCGCCTTTTCCCTGGCTCCAGGGAGAGCCTCCCTGGGGGCACAACCTTTTGATGAGGGAAGGGGGATAACCGCACCTTAGCACCTTCCACCCAGGTCTCCAGCTGTTTCTCTGTGTGGCAGCTGGTACAAATAAATAGGGGAAGATGCAGATTGCCTTCGTGGGTAGGTGGGATGACTTGCAGGACTTGCTCAGACCAGGCAGTTCAAAGGTTCAGGGTTTGTATTCAGCCCATGGAAGCCACGTCTGGGTGGCTGGGACTGCAGCAAACTTCTTTTTCGATTTCACAGCACATATCTGAGATGTTCTTCCACAGATGTTGTGTATATAATCTTAATAACACACCAATTTAATCAGGTCTGCCACAGTACCTTAGCTATCATTTAATTGACTGTGGTTTATATCTTGCATATTTAATAGTTATGTGATTTATCCACTTAACCAAAAATAGACAAATATTAACAAATGTTATACTGTGAGCTCAAATTGAATATGATGGGTTTATTTCTCTGGATTTTTTATTGTACTAAATAAAGCTCACAAGCTGAATCTATCTGGAGAGGGGAAAAAAAATGTTCCTAATTATACCTTTCCAGTCTCTTGCAAGGAAATCGAAGCACCATTGCTGATCCAGCTAAAAAAGATCTCATTACGTCCCACTCATCCTTAGCACCAGGTCTTTTTCTAGCAGGTGATCTTTTGATCTCTCCGTTTTTCCTCCAGGTTAACTGCATTCAGCATTTGTCCGAAAGGCTGCAGCATGTCTCATGACATTTCATGAGCTTTATAAATTCCATTTTTCCCTTTGCTTGTTTCCTCTGGTAGTTTTAAATCAGTTTATCTCTCCCACGGAGCAGAGGTCCTGACCTGACACGGACCTCTGACCGTCACAGTGCTAACACAAGAGCTCACTTATCAGATCCAAGTGTCTTGGAAACCCAGAGACAGCTGGCACTTACTGAGAATGGGAGGTTAGTAAAATTAATGATGTTGTACTGAAATACACAAGGTAAATATTTTCATATGCTAGAAGGGCATATATAGCCATAAACCTCATCCATAAGGACACCGCGCGTGGGTCGGGGCTGAGCCGGAAAGGGAAAAGCAATGCTAAGTGCCAAAAAGTGGTTGCTTGCTCTCCCCCAAAAAGTTTAATTTTTCCCTCACACATTTCTATTTTCTATAATTGAGTTTTAAAATAAAAGGGAGGTCACCTCGCTTGTCCTTGGGCTTCCTGGAAAATTATTAAAAGTCAGAAATATGTGGAAGATATCATGACCTCTTCTGCACACCCCATGAAGGGGCAGCTGGGTGAAATTCTTAACTCAATTTGTCATCTAACTTAACGACAAACACTTGAATTAAATAATATATTTTGGGGATGATATCTCTAAAATGAAATTTTTATATAAAATGCCAAGCAGAGGTAGATGTTATTTTAGCTAACATATCAATTTGCTCTTTTAAAAAAAAAAAGAGTTAGGAAACAGTTGCAATTTTTTGCATAGAAAAAAACCCCACAACCTTCAGAAATTTAGAGTTTATTTAAGGTTTTATAAAAGCAAGGAATACATAGCATGAATGATGTTTTCCTCAGAAATTCACTCAATTTTTATCATTGGAGAAAAAAGAACTGGAATATCTGTGGAACAATCCCTATTTTAATTATAGCTCTATACGGGTTCAAGTTTGCTACTGCCGCTGCAACGTTCACGTTCGCTAAAACGTTTTCTGGGTATCATCTGAAGGAAATTCCTGGATATTTATGTAATCTTGATAAATTTAAGAGGGACAATTGGCCACCTCCAAAATTAGATCGCTCTTCAGGGAATATATCTGCAATGACAAAAGATAATGAATTTGTAGTTTGATGGAGTAAATTTCAAGGTATAAGTTACGTAATCAGTCTTACTCATGGCACTAGCTTGATTTGAAATTTCATATTCCCGCCTTCTTCTACCATCTCTAGGTCTGCACTGGGGCCAAGACAAGGCAACATCTTTTCGAGTTTGGATGTAGAGCTGGGGAAGGGCAGCTATAGTCAGATTCTGCATGGCCCTATCCCTTCNAAAAAAAAAAGAGTTAGGAAACAGTTGCAATTTTTTGCATAGAAAAAAACCCCACAACCTTCAGAAATTTAGAGTTTATTTAAGGTTTTATAAAAGCAAGGAATACATAGCATGAATGATGTTTTCCTCAGAAATTCACTCAATTTTTATCATTGGAGAAAAAAGAACTGGAATATCTGTGGAACAATCCCTATTTTAATTATAGCTCTATACGGGTTCAAGTTTGCTACTGCCGCTGCAACGTTCACGTTCGCTAAAACGTTTTCTGGGTATCATCTGAAGGAAATTCCTGGATATTTATGTAATCTTGATAAATTTAAGAGGGACAATTGGCCACCTCCAAAATTAGATCGCTCTTCAGGGAATATATCTGCAATGACAAAAGACAATGAATTTGTAGTTTGATGGAGTAAATTTCAAGGTATAAGTTACGTAATCAGTCTTACTCATGGCACTAGCTTGATTTGAAATTTCATATTCCCGCCTTCTTCTACCATCTCTAGGTCTGCACTGGGGCCAAGACAAGGCAACATCTTTTCGAGTTTGGATGTAGAGCTGGGGAAGGGCAGCTATGGTCAGATTCTGCATGGCCCTATCCCTTCAGGGATGCACCAAAAATCGGTGGAATATCCATTATTATGCAGGGAAAATGGATCTTGGATATAACGGTCACATTTCTCTTCACCTTCCTGGGACTTCCTCACGTACACGTATACGAAGAGCGACACAGTTATCTGGATAGCAAGTAAGCTACTTGCTAAATGTTGTGAAATATCTGTAGCTAGTATTTCCAAACGAGTTTTGTAATTGTGAGCAGAGGCCACCGAATCTCACCCCATAATCCATCCAAGTAGTTTACATTTGTACCAGCAGATGCACTGTAATTTAACAAGGTTAAAGAATGGATAGATTACTGTATTCCTTGCTAATCATGTCTGCTGATTAATTGTCCTTATAATATCCTGCTGAGAAGTAGCACCTCAGCTGGGTTTGAACTCCACTCACTTCAAGAAGAAAAATTAAACTAAACTTGCACTGTTTAGCAGCAAGGAGGTGGTGGGGAATACTGGGGGGAGACCAGCAGTAGTCTTCAAAAGTTTGTAGAAGGCATTGGCACGGATGGCAGGAAAGGAATCATGTGTGATGGTTACAGTGGCAAGCACTGGGCTGCCCTTGCACCAGAGACTCTGGGCAGCCCCTTGAGGAGTGAAAGATGCAACACTCTCCTTGCTGAGGTTTTTGAGGACAGATTCAAAACGTGTGTCAAAAAAATAAAACCTTGGCATAGCAGGTCTGCCCTCAGGAACTGGAGCAGGCGACAACTTGGGATTCATGAGCGCCATAGTGTCAGGTCTCTGTTTCTAATACATACCCATACCCACATTTTATTTTAAGATTTTCCACGCATCATATAGATGCAGCACGTCTTACCTTAGGCTAGTCCTACCAAAAACGCAATCTTCACTTTCATGAACACTCCTAGTAATGTCAACGGGAAAATGTATATGAGTAACAGGTTCTTTGTTCTTAAATCTTTATTATTCTAGTGAAAACTATCTTGCCACATAAAAAAGTGGTGCTATTAACATGTTAACAGGAATATTACTACTACTGGTGCAGTTGTTAAAAAAGCTATTGAAACCTTTGAGTTCTTAACAATGGAATTTTTTTTTTTCCACTGAAAGTCTATAATTCAACACAATCACTTGCCATTTACAAGCAAGCTGTGCATGTACTTTAGTGAGAATTTTCCCTTTCCAAGTGCAGGGGGAAAAAAATTCAGGCCCTGATGTTCATAGATAACCTCCTGGTTTTATTAAATTTAATGGCAGTTTTGCCATGGTCTTCAGTAAAAAACTAAATAAACAATCAGGATTTCAGTCCAGTCTTTACATGTCCATTTTGCTTTTCCTTCTCACTTTTGTAATTAAGCATGCTCTAGCTTGCTCAACACAATTCCTGCTATTTTACAAATAAATTTTTCATTGGCACTATTCTGCAGAAATGGACTAATCACAATTTAGAACATAAATTATGGAAGCAGAAATAAGAGAGTGTCTCTTCCCCTCCCCCCCCCACTCATTCCATCTTCAAGTTTGACTTTGATTGGAATGGGATTGCCAGTAGTGTTGGACAGTTTACAAGCTGTCCCCAAAATCCTGAATGATGTGTTTCTTGCTGAGTCTATGCCCCACAGGATCCGCCAAGCAGGCATCACACTAATCCAGTATAGAACTACTCAAGCATGTGGGAGTTTGAGCTGTCAAGAATTGTAAGAATCATATGCAAGAAACTCAGCTTTTCTCTCTTTTTCTTGCCCATTTCATATATGTAACTACATTTATCAATATGTTGTGTGTTCATCTCACCAGTAGCCTATTTTGATTTCTTGCTTTGAAGAAGCTGCTATAATCAATCTAAACCAATCTAAACAATTCAAGGAGTCTCATATGTTCACTTCAGAAAGAGCTTCTGTGAAGAAAAGGCTTTCACAATTCACATAAAATATGAATGCAGGAGTAAGCAGCTGAAACAGGACAAGTCTCGAAGTGGTCACGTACTTCCGCTGAATCCTGAATGGTTCTTCAGAACAGCTGAGGCTCTTTTTCCCACTCATCTGCAAACATTCTCAACATGGCCTCAGAAATCAGTGGATAGTTAGTTCGACAATCAAGAGTTTACACAATCCATTAACAACTCCAGTTCCCCCCACCCCCAACAAGTTTAAAGACAGAGAGGAAGAAATGGGCTCATCCAGTGCAGCGGGGTTGCTTGGCAGCATGGTGCTCCTGCTCAGGCTTGCGCTGTTGCTGAACAGTTTGCAAATGAAACAGCCCGATTTGTTTTAAGTACACGGTTTGGCTTGGCTTTAAGGCTACTATATAAAATTCTCAGCAATGCCTTGACAGAGATTTACTCCTAGGTTGTGCAGTGTAACTGACCCTGAAATTCTGAGACGGGCCTTCAAAAAGGAAGAAAAAAAGCTCTGAAGTATTGGTCATGCTCAGGGTGGAGATCAGCTGTTGCGTACAACACAAAAAAGGTTAAGAAAAGCAGATCAAGAAGGCAAACGTGACTCAGAGTTGTTATGTGACACCACCAATGGAAAAGACGACCCCAGCTGGAGCTCTCTGTAGCAAAGTGGGCAATACCTGTTTCAAGAAAATGTTTTTATCATTTATTATGTCATAAGCAAAAGAGTAAAATAAACTGTTTATTATCATGTATAAAATGCTTTTGACCAGCCAACTGAAAAACTAATTTCATTTTCTCATTACACTGCCTCGGGCATCCTTTAACGTCAATTTTTATTACAGACAAAGAAGGGGAATTAAAATGATCAGTTACAGTGGAAGAAAAAACATTTGTTTCAGAATTTAAAAAAGTAAGACTAATAAGCACTGAACCTGCTAATCATTCTTGGTAATTACCATTAATTTTGTAAGAAATGGAAGAGAGGTCCTAGGGATCTGTATTTTTACTCCCCAGAAGGAACTCTCCTGTGTGGAAGTATTAAGGTTTCTAAGAAAACTTGGAACAGTAAAACCAGGCATCTCTGTGGAGACTGCTAGGTCTCAGTACACCGGAATAGGAAAGTTAGTTATGTAGATACTCCCTAAAGGAGGATTAGAGGCATTTTTCTTGCTTCTAGGTGGAATTTATTGTTCTCCTTTGGGTACGATTAAGCCAGCTTCACCAGCACAGTTGCATGCCTTAACATCTTTTATACTTGTGAAGTGCATCAGATTGCAACGGTTTTATGAACCTACCAAACAAGCCAACACAATGCCCAAGGCAGGTCACTCAGAGCCTCCTTCCCACCGACGGGCCATCTCAGCCCTCTTCAGCCACAAAGGAGCCATGCCACAGCAATCTCACACTGAAAGTAGGCCCCGTGGTGATCCCTTAAAGAGACACAGGAAAATAAATAAATAAATAAATCTGCACTTACCGGTGGCCCAGTAACTCATTTTGTACCGTCGCTTTTCACCAGGTGTGAAGGCCTTTTGGAGCTATGGGGCCAGGAAACCGATATGGAGCAAGACTGAAACAGTTGACGAAGATAAGTGTTTCACCCCGGACTTCAATGGGAATGGTGAGTTTTGAATGATGACAGAATACTACCTTAAGTGACTATCATGATCTTCCATGGAAGAGGGAAGTATATGCATAAATATATGAAGATTTAATTCAGCTACATATTGAACAATCATCTTAAGATAGCGGAGTTGGTGATGGATGGAGGAATGATGGCAGAAGTGTGCGCTATGAATGCAGTCACCTTGGTCATTTTCTGGAGTCAACCTATAGGGAATCGGTCCTTACCCATCTGCAAAAAACAAATTGGAAACGCCTTAAACTCTGCTAAGATGCTAATTCTTAGGGGGTGTTTACTTTCAAAGCATCTGCCAGGACAGTCCTTCCTGGGACCCAGGCGAGTTGGACTACTATGGTCGGTTCAGGCTTGATCCTCCGCTGTTGCATTTTGGTGCGGTTACTCTAATTTATTCAGTAATTAGGCCAGTTGATACCAGTTCAGCATATATTTTGTACATGCTTGTATGAATTGACATACGCAGAGACAAAAATTTTCTCATTTAGCCCTAGACAGGTGCTTTTCTCTTTTGTTTCCTGAGAATTTTTTAAATGTTTCAGGCAGGTGCTTGAATGATCACCATTAAAAATGAACTTACCATCTATCTCCTTTCTAAATGACATGTTGATTTAGAACTGCATGGCACATCAGTTATAACATGACAAAGTCCATCTTAATTATCCTTTTATTTACACCTACACATTATGTTTAGGTGTTTCTCTGCCAGGCTAACACTGAGATTGTGGCAAGTACCCTTCACTTTAAAGTTCTTCTGGCTTGTATCAGGCAAAATTAATGTTATTATTAAGCTGTTGAATCCTAATGTAATTCATCTTAAAAACAGGCAGCAGCGAACAGTTAATGCATAAGGATGACGAGCAAAGCTTGCTTTTAATATGCTCACAGGAACCTACCACTACCTAACAGTATGCAATGCAGTTTGCTTGGATCTGTATAACAACCCAGTCTTTCAGGACATAAAAGTAATATAACATCGGATTAAGGGTACAAGATGTGCTAGAATAATATTTCCAGAACGTAGGAAAGAGAGTTAAACCAGAATGCAATCACTATACAGAAGTAAATACAGTATTTTAAGAATATCTTCTATTATCGTTGTGAATATTCTCAGGAGGATGAGGAGGCTTTATATCACAGACAATTAAATGCAGGCTCTTTACTATTATATCTGTTGTATTCCAGAGAGCAGTAGGTTATAGGGCAATAGACTGAAATTAGATTTTAGCAGAACATGTGTCCTGACCTTTCTTTAAAGCAGATCTATTTACTTTATAATGCAGTTCATCTTGTAGGAACTGATGTACTCATAGCCAGTGTAAAGGTTAAGACATATGTGATTTTTAAGCCTTCTTGCTTCTAACTCTAACATAATTCTCTTTGTTTATATGGTGTGAAGAGATATTTTAAATAGCCAGTGTTGAAAATAATCTTTTTTGTGGTGAAGTTAATTTCAGCTATGCTAACGTTTATACATGCAGTGGAGCAAATGCGTTTCTAAATTGCAAATCTAATGGACCTGATCTTCTCAGCTGCACTGAATCAAATACTGAAGCCAGTGAAATTTCACTGATTTATATCTAGGTACCTAACTCGGAGCTTAAATGGGTTAAAGCCAGATTTACATGATTGTAAGTGATAAGACCTTGGCCTCCTGTATTTTGATACATTATGGGCCAGATTGTGAAACCCTCATGTCAGTGGCACAACTTGCATGAGTAAGTGCTCACTGATGTGGCTGTGGGCTGCACAATCTGGCTCTGTATCACACAGATGTAAACAAGAGAAAGTTATTAAGTGGCTTTGATGATCTCATAAATAAACACGTCATGACACTTAAGTAGCTTTAATAGTATCAGAACCACAAGAAATATGTACAGTCCTATATTACAGATGCCCTGTGTTGTGGTCTTTAAACATAACGGATGAGAGTTCATTCAACTATATCATGCCATGATCCTGGTTACCATTTGATTTGCAGAGAAAAAAAATAGCGTAAGATAGGGCAACGTTGCACTATGCAATGCAAATGAGAGTTTTTTGCAGATCCCTCACTACTGTTACTGTTGTTGTCTATTGATCACCCAAAATCTTTTTCCTTTGGCTTGTGATTGTTTGGTTTTTTCCTCTTGGTCTTACTTTCTTCTCCATGTAATTTGTTTTCCTAGTAAGACGTTCATATTTGAGCACCACCCTTTTTTGCTGTAGGTAAATTTGTCATACAATGGTTTGGGTTGGAAGGGACCTTAAAGATCATCTTGTTCCATGCCACTAGACCAGGTTGCTCAAAGCCCCATCCAGCCTGGCCTTAAGCACTTCCAGAGACCTGTTCCATTGCCTCACCACCCTCACAGTATAGAATTTCTTCCCGATATCTAATCTAAATCTACCCTCTTTCAGTTTAAAACGGTTAGTCCTTGTCACTACGTGCCCTTGTAAAAAGTCCCTCCAGCTCTTGCAGGCCACTTCAGGCCCTGGAAGGCTGCTATAAGGTCTCCCCCGAGCCTTCTTTATCCATTAAGACATCTAGCGATTGAACACTAATGCATCTAATAGACATTATACGTGTGTTTTGTGTGCATGTACACATTTCACAGACATTAATATACATATACATATATTAACAAATGCTGATTCTATGCACATCGCGTAGGCTAGTTTACAAGAGACAGAGTCAGAAATTTAAGCAGTGACAGCATCCAAAGTCTCGAGGCAGTTACTATGTAGTGGATCTCTCAAAAGGCACGCCCAACCCTGGAGCCACTGCCACGTCCCAGAAGATCATCGCTTTGTGACACAACATTCTGCTGCCGTCTTGGACCTGTACAAACATGTTCCCATGACACAGCACTTAGCAGAGGGTGAGAGATCATTGAATTAGCTCATTGACCATGTCTGTAGCTCTTAACCACTAAACACTAGGTAAATTATAATCACAGCCAAATGCACGGCTCTTTCTTTACTAATGGTACCATAAACAATAAATACAAAAGAAATGGAAGAAAATAACATCTCACTTACTTTCAGACAAATGGTGGTTCGGTTTAGGGAAGTTTCCTTTAAAGCTAGTCTGTTTGCAAATTTTGATGATTACGCAAATGGTCAACACACAGGGATAACACTTGAACCTTCTATTGGGTTGGGAGGGGAAAGTGAAGAACAGCACGTCAGCAACTCCTCAAACATTGCAGAAAGCAGAGCAACAGAAAGCTTTTATAAAAGTAGCATCTAGAAACAAAAGAGCAACTAAGAGATTAGCTAATAGGGCCTGCTGGAGATGCAGTGGGCTTCAAACTCATTCCGCCTCAAAGCTGCTTGCTTCGTCCGGTGTGGATTTGTCATGGATCAGGAATCAGTCACTTCCCGAGGGGCAGTACTCAGCTCACAGCACATTCACCAACAGTGGCACCTCGTGGGGCTGGAAATACAGTTCCTAAGGAGCACTCTGTCTATCTCAACATTTATTCTGAAAAATGTTTTTCCGTTTGGGTCAAAGGACATTCCCAGCAAAGTTAAAGTAATCTGAACAAACGAAATAGAAAGTGAAAAGTATGAAATGTGTAGTACTCCTACACAGCAAACACACAAAATTCTATCTTAATCTTGTTGAGAAATATAAAAAATAATATGCCTTAGAGAAAGAATGAGTTTCTTTTTTAAAAAATAATTTCCCACATGTTAGCTTTTATACTTCTTGCTATTGCCATTCCTCTCATTCATTGTATCAAATTCCTATGAATTACAAATTCCAGTTTTATAAACCATAGCAAAAAGAGCAATAAGCAGTAAAACTCGGAGGTTTCAAGGGGAGAATCTAGATCAATAGCTCTGTTATGACATGATATGATAAATATCTATTCACTTGGCTGTTAGGCCTTTCTACTGGATTATCCCAAGCCTGATTTTATTACCGTGAGCACAGACACACGGAGCTATACTGCAGGCTTTAGCACAATTAGCAAATAGTAGCAATGTGGAGTCCCAGCCCGTGCGAGGGCGATGTCTCAGGGTGAGAAGAAGAGTTTGCAGCTTGGGGAGAGACGCACCAGCAGCAACGGACCTGGGAGCCCTCTGAGCATCCCGCCTCCCAAATACACAGCATCTAACTCCCCGCTATCGAGTCATGTATGTAAGGTATACAGAGAAAGGAAGGGTTGGGGAAGGGTGTTTGGCAGGAATATTTGCTCATTGGACTTTTTGTCTAAGGATCAGGGGTCTAAAAGATTATTCTAAACGATGACCCAGGGTAGGAGTTGTACTTCGGCCTGCACAGCTCTATGGGCAAGCAGGCTCTCAGCAGGCGCCCCAGTTCGTCTGGCACTCCTGTCCTTCACTTTCCTCGGTTTTACAGCCTTCCGAGTGAAGATGTCTTGCTAATGGCATTCAGAGAAGAGAGAGGGGAAAAAAAGTCAGGTTTCTGTGTAAGAATCAGACTTCAGAGAAGCCCTTATATAATTTTGATGGAGCAGCACTTGTTACCAGCAACAGTACCAAGAAAAAAATGTTGCAATGGCTAGTAAATACAGCTGCAGCCTAACCGCTATCACATCTGCTGTAGAAATGGGAATTTGGAGGGCTGCAACCGCTCATGTTGCTGTCAGTACCAGGACGAGCTGAAGAGAACGGCCCTCGCAGTGACACAGCAGCACGGGGGTTTCCCTGCGGCACCCTCTGTGGGTCCCCAAGGATTGCAAGGTCTCTGGCAAGACCTCAAACTCTGCCCCTACTGCAAGCAGCACAGCAGAGAAGCTCCCTCTGTTTCCCCTCAGAGCAAAGCTTTCCTAGAGAGAGATGATCTCTCCTGGAGTGGAAAAAAAACCCAAAACTTTGACAGGAGAGAGCCCGTGTGTGGTTGCTACACGCAGTCCGCTTACAGGAGCGAGAGAGACGTAGGTGAGAGGCTGTACCAGAACACAGGGCACGCTGCGCTCTGTGCTTCCAGGCCCTGCCTCAGAGGCAGCCATGAGGTTTTCCCTGCGCGCAGACTGTCCGTGGGGAAGTTCGTGCAGCCCCTGGCACAGGTGCATCTCCCTTCCTTTCCCTGCTCTCCCCTTTCCGTTTTGTGACTTTCCCTCAAGTTTCTAAACTCTCCCTCATTCTCTCCTTTCTTAGGCAAATGCATATAAGGGCTGTATTATGCACAGGGAGATAAGGGAAATGGTGAATCATGAGAAACAGTAATTAATGCTGAAATGCCATGCGAGGTGTTTTTTTCGAACACATTGCATGAGATTAGCGTTTTATACGGATATTTTTACCCCAGTAAAAGATTAAGCTTTCCCTTAAAATAAAAAGCAAACTATGAAACAGCACCAAAACCAGAAGCTTGGTAACCATCCTCAGTAATGTGATTTCAAGTCCCACGAAAATTTACTTATTCTGGCAATCCCAAAATCTGCAGAGCAATTACCACTGGCATAATAAGGGATATCAGCACTGATTTTAACGTGAACGAAATGGCTTCTGCAGTGTTCCTAGAGGAAAAGTAGATATATTATGGAAAAAGCCTTACATAATAACCTTTTTGTAAAGCCTGGATGGCAAGATGATTCTGTAAGACATTGAAGTCATATGTCATTAATCAGAAATGACAGTCTTTATTCATGTATATTTGACTGAAACTGCATAATTTTAGCCTCCAATAGCCCTGGATAAATGACCCTAAGTATAGCACTTTTTCAAATTGACAGTGATTGATGATGGACCAAAAAATTATGAACACAGAAGTAAACATGAAAAATAGATGAACCCTTTAGTATCACACAGATTTCTTGTCTTCACTTTTCCAACTCTTTCCCTCTCATTTTTTACCTCTATAACCTTGCTCATCATGTTTTAATCATTTTTATGCTACTGCATTTGTTACATTTTGCCTGCAGTGCCCCCACATTAAACCCTGAGAATGCTGAACGATTCATTCAGATAAATAGAATTGATTTCATATTTTCCCATTCATGAAAAGAGCCTTTAAAGTTAGAAGCTCCTTATGCAGTATGAAACTAAAGAAACTGATTACTTCTAGGAAGCATTTATCTACATCTCTTGACAAAACTGCGGAGCACTTACTCACGGGAGCAGCATCCCTTACACAGCAAGCGGTTAACCAGCCACACCGGGGCTGCTGCAGCAGCCCTGTAACAACCAAGTCCCTTTTATAAACACAAACCACCTGACTGACCATGGGATAAATAATGTAAATAATTTTCTCTAAGTAATTAAAACCCCACCCTATTGATCTTTTTACAAACTGCTATGTGCTCGCTCTAATTGATGAAACAGTAAAGAGAAACCAGCACCTAATTAAATTCGTTGTGCGTAAACTAGTCCTCATCTGTAACCGTAACTGCTGCTGGAATTGATTACTGACCCCACCACAGACCCAGCAGAGCTCCGCACCGTGCCTCGACACCAGCTGATGCTCCCTACACGCAGAGGACACAGGTCTGAGCATGGAATTAAATACAGTTGACTATATACCGCCCTCAAAGTGTCTATGAGCTTGAGTTTACGACAAGACATCTGTACTGGGGACATCGTGAACAAGCACGATGCGGCAGGGGGAGGGGTCACCTATTTGCTGACAGGGCTGGTCCATCTCACTGTGACCCACCAGGACGGGACCAGCTGGGAGATGGGAGAAGGGCAAGCACTGCCCTGCACCCATTCCCTCCTCCCCCTGCAATCAGTCATATGACAAGGCATGGTTTCTGGTTTCAGATGGGCTTTAGATGGTGTAGTCTACAAACAGATTTCAAATGACTGAGCAAGAGGAAAGCCAGTGGCTTGCAAAATGTATAAACATTTGTATATATTTTGTAATTCATCTCCTTACAAAAAGCTTGAAGATCTGAAGATGAAATTGGAAATAGATGGTGGCCCTGCTTTTTTTTTCTCTTCAGATGAAGTATCGGCCACGTATGAGCATAGTCCAGAAATCACCATAGCCCTGCTATTTTATTTTGCTGCTGAGGCTGATGCTTGAGCTGGTCCATCACGCACGGTTTGATTTCCCCGTTGCAGTCAGCAGGGATGAGTGTGTGGCAGTGGTTAGTCGCCCTGGCAACTGAAATGCAGTTCTAGATGCTGCTTTTATCTGGAGCTACACGACAACACAAATCTCTTCT
This sequence comes from Steatornis caripensis, assembly GCA_013398225.1. Classification (NCBI taxonomy): domain Eukaryota; kingdom Metazoa; phylum Chordata; class Aves; order Caprimulgiformes; family Steatornithidae; genus Steatornis; species Steatornis caripensis. The sequence continues at coordinate 964,865 of VZSC01006098.1, read as the reverse complement.
GCCTGTCAGGCTTAAATGAAAAGTTCTGGGGGGTTTGTTTAGTTTTGTGGGTTTGTTTAAACCAAACGAGTCTCGATTTGAGCAAGTACTGGCAGTTGTTATGAAGGTAAAAATGAACATTTAAAAGTGTTTCCATTGGTATTAATTCACTGTACTCCAAAGCTGTGAACTGTTTCTGGGAGATTAAAATTCTGCATCGTTTCATTAAGAACACGCTGGTGCGTGTGCTGTTTGCCTGTACAAAATGAAAGGCTTTTATTGGTACTTTTCTCTGTCACGAGAGTGACTTTCATATTGGATTAATAAGGCTAATATTGCTACTGCATTATCACTTTATGAAAATTTGCTAATGAGATTTGAAATTGCTTAATGAAAGTATCCCAGTTCTTCCAAACACCTACCCTGTGGATCACCTGCTGAAAGCTGGACTGCACGGCACTGCGGAAATGAGGAGCGAGTATTCAGTGCCAGGAGAGACAAACTTTGATTTTTCTCACAGACTGCATCATGTAATGTCATTCCACATCAAGGTCCCCTGAGTTACACCATGTCAGCCCAGCTTAGGGCTTCACGCAGTGTAACAGAAGGTGACATGGTGTCATCCAAAGCAATAAGCTCTAAGGAGCCTGTTGCCTCATTAAAGCGCTGGTGCAACAGGGCTGGGTGCTGCCGTGATCGATACTCCCATCTGCTGAGCCCTGCACCCTGCTTCAAGCAGGGTCAGCACAGGACCTCGCACCAGTCGCCAAGCTGGGGTGGCCAGACCATGCTGCAACCACCTGCCCCCCCAGTCGTGGGTGGAGGGAGCGGCTGGAATACGCGGGGATATACCCTAGCACAGACCTGCTGACGGTTCCCATATTTCAAAATAAAAATAAAAAACCCAACCGAACACCAACAGCAACAGAAGTTATTCCCTGTGGTTTGCTTTGAACAGCTTCCACGTTGGGGCTGAAAATGAATGGCCCTTTCCCAGACACGTAGTTTTAAGCTTAGCTTGTCCCACTTCGCTATTCCTTGCACTGAGGAGGCATAGCCGTGGTTTGGTTGCTTGCAGGAAGTAGCTGCAGTTGCGGATTTGCAAGTGGGAAGATCTTGGAGACATTTACCATCCAGAGACCCCCGGGAGCACTTTGGGACTAGGAGAACAATCGCGATAGACACGCAGACCAAGTCCACAGATTTGCGACGGATCCATAGAGAAGACCAGTTCTCGCTTCTTGCAATAATTGCTGAGGGCCATCTGACTAGTCTGGAAAGCAATAAAGCTCTGCTTTTTTCTCACTTCCATTTGTGATAATTTTCTACTGCGCCATGAAGACAACAAGAAGGATAGCTGGAAAAGTCTCGGTCATAATTCTGCATTCCCTGGCACATTTCTCAGCTGTGGAATTATGCAACAGAGGAATCTGTCCTTGGGTGTCTGCTTTTCTCCTGCCATAAGTCACGGCTTGTAACACTGCATTCAATACCCAATGAAACAAAAAGAGCCCCTCTCTGTAGGAGGCATTTGGGTCAACGTTAGCTGTGTGAAGGGCTCCGTGCAGGGAGCAGTGTGCTGTGCTCCAGGAAGCGCTGAATGCCGGAGTTTATCCAGCAGGAATCTGGAGCATCTGAATTTCTCTTTTTTTTTTTTTCCTTCTTCTTTACTATCTTTTCATCCAAGTGAAAAGCTTACAGGGAAGAGCCACTATGCAGTTTAAAAACAGATTAGTGAGCAGATGTTCATCTAATCCAAGCACCCACCATGAATTTTCGTTTATTCTTAAATCATGTTTAGACCACAAGAAAGATGAGGCTGCTACCAGAGTGTGCATGCACGTGTTGCTCATCCAGGCTATCCTACTGTGGGTTTTAAGGCAGAAACCCCAATCTTAGAGGCACAGCCACAGCAACATTAATAGACAGCCTTTAGGTCGAACAGTTCTACTTTGACACGAAGCTCCTAGTGCTACCCAGATTTACACCAGCTGAGATTCACCAACATTACAGAGACATCTGATGTCCAGCTGTGTGCCATTAGGGCTCATTTCCAAGCTTATAGTCCAGGCCATTTTGGATTTACTGTTTGGTTTCTTTTCACTTATCCACAGGTTAATGTTATTTCACATAACATCTGGGAAACGTGTGCAGCTTGATTGGAGCACCATGCCAAAGGCAGGTGGATCTATTGGTTATGCCACTAATTAGTCAATCCCTAGCCCAAAAGGCATAAGCAAAGTTACATGAATCGATGTTAATAAAATATTAAAACGAGGACTCCGAAACAGTCTGCATGTATTGATCAGACAAGGAAAACCACAGAAACGAGCAAAAGCCCAGCCTGAGCCAACTTCCAACGTGGCAATCGAGGGACTCGGAGCTCCTCATTCTCATTCACACAAAGCTTACTGAGGCATCACTCTGGCAACATGAAGGTACCTCAAAGGGGATATAACTATTCAAACCTTAAGGTCCATTTATATTGCTAGAGGGGGGTAAAATGGCCTTAGGCTAAATGAAAAGATAATAGATTTTAAGGACAGAAGGGACCACTGTGATTACCTAGTCTGACCATAGATTTTCACTTAATAATTCATTTATCAAGCTGATGTCTTCTGGTAGCAGTAGTGCATCTCAGTACCACAGGTATTTACTGCGCAGTGAGCCATAAGGGTGTTTTGCAATGAATATGCCAAGGCTACGCGGTGCAGTGAAGCGCTTTTGGGGTATCCCGACATCTCAGTTGTAAGAGCTGGGTCCCTTGTGTTTGGGCTAGATCCCACCATGCTGGGAGTGCTCAGGCTAGTAGTACTGCGCGAGCATTTTGGCTAGGGAAGAGCAGTCAGGACAGCCATCCAGGGAAAGTAATCAAGAGGAACTCTCTTCGATGGTTAAGGCAACTAACTTCACACGTGTGCAGAAGTCACATCCTGAAACCAGAGACTGTATTTACATTAATGCCATCGTTCCGCTGCTGGAGGTCACGGTCATTGGTGGGAAGAAACATAGTGCTGAGAAACATGGTACTGAGAAACACGGCTCTGGCAAAAAGTGAGGAGGTGGGAAAACTTCAGCTCCAGGGTGAATGCAATAGTTCCAGTCTGAAACACAAGAGGATGCACTCCCTGATCTTGGGGCTCATCTCCTGTCCTTCTGGGTCAGAAGTTCCTATGCACGGTGCTGGATCAAGCTCTTTGTGCTCTAGATGACTGACCTACTTGTAAAAAAATTGGGTTCTAAAGTAGGTCCTTGCAGAAAAACAGATGCTGCAAGTGAGCCGAACAATCTTGGGTAATTCAATCATAATAAAAAAATTGCTTCATTCATTAACTATAGTAATTGTCCAAAAAGCAATAGGACACCTGCTATTTTCATTTTAACTGCCCCAATATAATTCAAGGTGCAATCTCCATGTGGAACAGGTCATTTGCATTTAACATGGCTTCAAATTATTGTATTAAACAGCTCATAAAGATCCTCACTTTTTATTTCCAATCACTGCTTTCAACAGAGTTTGACCAAAGATGAATCCTTAGCCCAGGATTTATAACAAACAGCATTTCACCAGATTTCTGAAAGTACTCTCATGTTCTTTTGCCCATTCCTCTAGGCACTATCTAGCACGAAATGTAGTCCTTATAGATCTCTCAAAGTTCAGTGGGTGTTGCCTCTCATTTTCTTTATTTGTTATTTAAATATGATAATGTACTGTCTTATTGTTATTTTTATTTATTATCTACAATGTGCCAATAGATGGAAGTGTCTCCCCTGCAGAGAACAGTCTGACAGACACGTGTACTGGAGATGCGATAGAGGACTTTTATTTTTCAGTAGAGGGTTTTTNATTATCTACAATGTGCCAATAGATGGAAGTGTCTCCCCTGCAGAGAACAGTCTGACAGACACGTGTACTGGAGATGCGATAGAGGACTTTTATTTTTCAGTAGAGGGGTTTTTTTTTACATCCTGCACTAGAAGGATTTATTGTCTAACGGTATGGATGTCAATGCTGAGCCAATTCCATGTCAGAGTCAGACATGGCTCTTACTGCAGTAACGTATTTACCCAAACAAATTGTGGCAATTGGTTGCAGGGATCCAGGCAAACACGTTTCTCCCAGGTTTAATTTTAGTAGTAATGGAGTAGTAATAAGTAACAAGAAAAAGAAATAAGACGAATTCATAAAAAGTAACGATTTCAGTGGGTTTTGTACTGTCAAAACTACCCCAAAGCTCCTAAGTCATGCCTTGAGAATTTTAGCTCAGCTTCCTCTTGGCTGTGTTTTGTAAGGGCTCTGCTTATTTTCAGTTTCAGCTGTACAACTTGTACAGCACACTGAATGATTTAACCAAGCAGATTTAGAGTTCAGTAGACAGTGTTCTTTGTTAGATTTTAGTCACATACCAAATTCAATAGACTCTCTGCTGCAGGCGTACGTCAAAATGCCGGGAAGGCATGAGACATCGTTGAATATGTTGGAGTTTATTGTTTAGAAAAAATTAAACGTGGTCTCTCATTCAATCTTTAATTAAATAGTCATACTCTAAAGCTCAAGGGACAAAGGAAAAGAGAGAATAAAGACAGTTGTTCTGTAAAACACAACAGATATTTCTTTATATCTGTATTGAACAAGTCAGTATATGTCATCTTCTCTGAAAATAAATACCAGTATTTTGGGTAAATGTGTTCCAAGCAATGAATTACTGCTAGCTATTACCTACATAAGATCATTAACGAACAGACAGCTTTTCTGCATAAATAGAGCTGCGTTTGTTTCCTAATAAGAACTGCCATCATATTCTCTGCTGGTGAGTTTTGAAAAGCAAGTCTTAGATCTCTCTGTAAAGACCTCACACAAAAACTGAACAGCCATATGTGATAGCTAGCTAAGAAACAAGTCATTTCTCTGCTCCCTGTCTGCAAATTTGTACTTAAATATGAACACTGAGCAGACTGTATGTTAGATCCTAGGCGTCAGGCGTCAGGCATCAGCATTAAATTGCTTAAGCCCAGAGGACTGCCAGGAGTCTGCCAAGCCTCCCGTTTCAAGGAATCCTTTCAGACGCCACTCTTAGTGGTCTGACCACAAACCCGCCCAACTGTATTCAGAGTGGGCACCCTTGAAAAGTGCTCAAAGAGTGGGCAACCACACCACAGAACACCAGCAGCCCCTAACTATGACACCCCTGCGATGCTGGAAGGGTTTGCCCTCCCCAGGGGTCACTGTGGGGAGCATGCTGCTCGCCAGCACGTTGCTTGCTTCATTTCGTTAAAACGTGGAAGCAATATTTTAATTTCACGCCACCCATGGGACACAGTCCTTACCACTCTCTGCCGTGTTTGCCCAGACAGTAAAGCATGTCGTCAACCTACGTTAAAAATAACAATGGCTTTGGCTGCTCTCTGGCATTGACTGTATGATCGTCAAAATAACTAACAACAGAAAAGATAAATCTCTTTTACCCTAGTAATTGCTACATTGTGTGACGGAAGTGCTTTATTCCCGCAAATATAATGAGAATGGGAAATGGTGCAAATTCTAAACCACTGAATTACAATCTTTACATTGTAATCCCGTTTTCCTCCTTGCAGACCTTATTCACAGTCACTTGCAGCAAGTCGATCAGTAGCTCTTTAAACTGAGCTTCTTAATGTTCATATCCTTACTTACTTATTTAATGTGGGTAGTGAAATTTCATTATTCCTCTTCACTCCAAATATTTTTGAACGCAAACCAAAGTTTTACAAGGTTATGACCAAAATATGCGCTACTTTCTTATACCGAACTGTGAAGGTCAGTAAAGTCACCTGATTAGTGGTGATCAAACAGCAGCCACGGTCTGTGTCCATCTGCTGCCGTTGAATCTGAGAGTTACACAGACAGTTCGGCAGAGCAGGGTTAGGTCAAAGCTGAGCGTACCCAACTTTAGTAATAGTTGAAAAATAAAATCCAGAAATACTCCTAATATACTTACAGTTTGAAAAAGAAAGAAAATTAGTAGTTACTGTTCTGTGCTTGACAATTAGCCTTAAGGCTCGGAAGAGACTAACTTAACTCAATGTAGTAAATTTTCCGACTTACTTAGCCTCCCATTTTCCCAGATTTTGCCTATAGTTTGTTCACGAAACTCAGCTTTGCCTTCCCCATTCTGAAACTTCCGAAAGCCAGAGTAACCTTTGCAGTGGTTTTAAAATCAGTCCTTTGTACATAAGACCTAAAAATAGGCATCGCAAAAGTTTACCCGGCCCATTCTCCCGTGTCCAAAATCAGCTGCTCTGGTCGAGGGTAGGAACAAGACACCCACAACATGGTATTTTCCCAGATTGCCTTCCCGCCTCCAACAAATTTTATCTGGGAGGGTTCACGAACCTGAAATGATGTCTTGGTGTTGAATAAACCTGACTGGATGAGTTGGACCAGTCCATCCTTTGAACTCACATAAACTTCTAGCATCCTGTCAGGAGTCCGGCAGCTGGATTACCTGGTCTGCAAGAGCAATGGGATGGCCAGTACATGTGCTTTACAGACAAGGAGTGCAGGATTTCACCTTTTTCATGAGTATGTCAGAGCAGGTCTTCAGCTGAGTAGCTATGTAGCGGTTTTGTTATGGTTTTTTTTTAAACAGAAGTTAACTTTTTTATGTAGTTGAACAGCCTTGAAGTAAATTCTACCAACTTCCATTTTCAAACTACAATAGCCAATAATCACTTACAATCCAGGTGCGGGGAGGTGTGCAAGAACCTTTTAAAATGTAAAATAACACGATTCTGTGACAAATAGAAAGGAAATCATTCTCAGTCTAAAAGCAGTTGGAAAATTCATGATGTGTACTCATTAAAAGTGCCTTTAAGATATCAAGACAGTTTTCTCTGTAAATGCCAGATGAATAAGAATGGTAAGTAGCAGCTATGATCTACAAAACACTTCAATGAACACAGTTGGGTTTGCTTTATGCTGCTGGGGTTATTTTTTTAAAGCAAACCTGTATTGCTTTAAAGAGCTGTACATGGACCAAAAGTGGGAAAAGGAGTAGGGAAGAGAATCTAATCCCACCACTGTGCGAAGACAAAAAACCCAGCAATATTGATTTTTCTTTGTGACCAAATATCAGGATAGTGGAGGCAGCATCTTTTTTTTGCAATGCTAAACAGGACAGCATTGGGCTCTGAGTCAAAACAGCCTTCACCTCACTTACAGCAGGCTTTTAAACGTAGCTCTGAGTTATAATCATTCATAATAATAGTTATTAATAATAACTTTATGAAAGTGTTGAAACTTCTCTGTCAGGATTTGGTCCAGTAGCACCAAAGCCATTGCAAGCTTTACAAGACGTGATGGCTAAAACCCCACCGGCACTAAACTAAAACCACAGGATGGAAATGCTATATATGATACCGTAATGGGTTAATAAATCTTTATTCAAGTGCTGTTTAATTCACAGAGGAATCATCTATCTACGCTGCTCCAAGGACTCTATTTCTTTCAGTACCTGACCAGCAAACCTCTGTCACAGCAATATTTGCCATGAGCCACAGAAGATCAGCTACTCACCCCATGCTTTTCCACACAGGAAGCCCAGGAGGATGTTTTAAAGAAACAGGTGCAGTTATCAGCACTTAAACATCCCAGACTTTAATTAATCACCAAGAATAATAGGATGTGGTTTGGCTTTTCATTGTCACCTATTGAATCTGCTGCTTCGTTTTAACAAAAACCGCTGTAACAAACTTTCCTTCTCACTTCACTTTCATGGAGTGAAATCCTTCAGAGAACCAAAAACCAAAAATAAAAGTAAAAAAAGTAAAAAACCCCAAAATAAAAGTAAAACATATATTCTTTGAGAATTCTCATTATTTCTATTTCCAAGGTCTGGAGAAAGATGAGATGGATTATGAGCAGTTACAGGCTTTTCTACTGTTCTTAAATCTTAATTATGTTTCCTACTTGGGAACATACCTCATAAGGAGCTTAACTTTAAGCATGTGCTTAACAGCCATTGAATCCCAGAAGCACAAGGTAGAGTCAGGACGCTGGCAACTAGAAATGGCCTCTCGGTGGGCCACAGATATCATTAGCTTATCTCAAGGTTCAAAGGGCGACAGAGGCCATCGGTGCCTGTGGGAGATTCAGGCTGGTCTGATTTGATCTGGGCTTCTATTAGTGTTTATAATTGTTCCGTAATCAAAATCTATGAAATCTAAGCAGATTTTTACATCTAAAAACATGCCGAATCAGTATCACCTGGACAGCCGTAGGCTTGAACGCATGCTTTCGCACCGAGCAATAAAGGCTGAAACACGACCAGGCCAGCCCGCAGGGGTCAGTGCCCCACACTCAATCCCAGTCCCAGCATCCGTCACAAAATCAGCCGCCTGAACGTCCGTTTAGTAACGCTGCTCCGCTCACTCACCGAACTACACCAACAGGGAGGGTGGCAGTGAGCCCTCTGGAACTCCTTTCTTTTTGTAGGCATTTACAATCAATTACACCGAGTCCCACCTTTCTCCTCACTGCATCGTTACCAATTATTTTTCAGCAGTGTACAGAGGCCGCTGGACAGATCAGCACCACGTCACAGTATCTACCATCCCAAGACCAAAGTATCCTTGATCCCAAGACGGTGCAATTTAAACAGTGAACGCTTTGCAACAGAAACAGAGAAACATCAAACAATCAAAAGCTCAGGATTACAGGCTGGAAATCACCTCGCTCCTGTCCCTCCTTCTCCGCCCCAGGCTTTTAATCTTACAGGGGACACATAACGTATTCTGCATGTGCGTTAGACTAATCTTTTCCAATAAATTCATATTGGCTGTAGCCCTGGATCCTCTACTGAAGGTGTTAGAAGGCAAAAAAAAAATCACTGTCACGTGTTTCTTTCTGCTGCACGGTTCACAGCTTGCACGCTTTCTGGTGTTTCGCAAGCAGGCTCCGTCGGGGCTGCCGCAGTGCCTGTGGCTGAGCCCGTGCTGCAGTGCAGCTGCACGCAGAGCCCAGCTCCGCAGCCAGCGTGGCGGCGACGGCAGCGCCCCTCCTCGCCAGCAGTTCCCTGGAGGCCACCAGCACCTTTGAGCACCAGCACCGCAGACACAGCTTTCCCGTTCAGGCACGTTTTTCACTCCTATAAGGCCCTGCTCAGGCAGCACCTACAGGAGTGCTTTAAATCTGCAGGACAGAGAGGTTGGAGCAACCTCCCAGGTAAGCGCTCAGAGGAGACCTGCAAAGTGGGTGCATCTCTAAGCACCTTGCTATTTCCCCATGCCTGACGCAGCCAGCAGTCAAAACGCCCTTAACCCACAGCAGGGCCAGCTCGAGCCCACGTGCCCCGTTTCGCAGGGAAGCATCCCTCACATCTCAGGGACTTCTTATGATGACCCTGAAGGTCACTTTACCATCAACGTTGCCTGGCTGGGACCGTCTGGCTGTTGAGAACAGGCATCAGAGACTAATGATGTGCATAAAAATGAGAATACTGAACCAGCGGTAACAAACGGAACGTTAACGTTGGCCCTCAAGAATGCAGCTTGGACAGTGCCGACACGTGCACTGCGCCCTGCAGGGACTCTGCAAGCTTGTCATGTTATTCCCGGTTGAATAATACGAGCAACAAATACAATTCTGGAGGAATTTTTGCTGCACCTAAAAGCTCATGCAGTCCATAATTTTGAGAGAATTTTTTTTTTCATTTTTTGATACTCTCAAATAACCTGAAAGCTGTTTTATTTCTTCTTTGTACGGTTTCTTGACTTACTCAGGTTTCGTCTGCCTGTGTTCTCTGTTGAGACAGCACCATGTGAAAAGCTTCTGGTTTGCTGAGGCGCTCCTGGTTTGCTGTCAGATGATGCTGATACAGGGTGCTCATGTACCCTTGCATTTCCCTGGCTCCCAGATGTTGGCTGGAGATCTTGTGTAATTAAAACCATGCTTCCCCATGCGAATGCTTATTCGGAGTCTCTGCTCCGAGTAGGGCAGTCACTGCTCCTTGCTGGTGTTTCTTAAGGGTGCAAATTACCCCACAACACACAGTATGTGTAGTCTATCCCAAGCTACGAGAAGCTATCTAGTTGTTTCCTCTTCCTAAGATTACTTCCATTTCATGCCTTCGCCAGCTGAGGAGAGGACACGTGCAGCCCCCACCCTCCCACCTGGCAGCACCCGAAATTACCCGACATGAGAGGTGACCTTCCTCTGCTGCTCAGGTTCGTGTTATCTCGGTCCATCTGTTTGTTTGGTCCTCTTGTGCTCCTGGCTCCCTTGGAATGGCCCTGGAGAACTGTGATTTACTACCCGAGATAAAAAAGATAAGGCCAACAGCCTTGCCAACCGAGACGGAAAGGACTTCAAATCTACCTTTACTACATTTGTATGTTAGCCAAAACTCATGTTCAGTTGGGAATACTACAAGTATTTTGCATTTTTTACAAATGAGGCACCTCATACTGTTAACAGCTATTACCAAGTATAATTGTACTGTAGTTCTAGAAAATAAAATGTAATCTAATACTTAGACTTTCCAATTACACGATAGTAATTGTGAATAATTATACAAAATCTCAGGCTTTTTTATGACTATTTCTAACACTGAGTTTGTGTACACTATATAAACACCATCTGTAGAGAATGTAAGACACAACTTCTGTATGAGCACAGATACATAAAACTGTATTGACTTTTCAGTGAGCATCCAGTTGAACAGCTATTGTCTGTATCCTTCTCTAAACTACATTAATTCAGCAACTTACCCTTTTGGATTGATGCTCCTCCTTCATTGCAGCCAAGCTTACCTACCTCCAGTACTTTCTGTTTATTGCAGGAACATTTATGCATATGCCCCGAATCCTTGGCTCCACCTCCATCCAGCCCTCCCCGGGCTCCGTCCGGCACGCGTACTGCCGCATCCTGCCCCAGCCCCTCCGTGCACGGGTATGATTACGCGCCAGAGGTTGACACAGAGCAGTGGTTTCCAAGTTCTTGCCATGAAAAGCTATTGACGTGTTTCAGCAGAAAGCTGCTAGTTGTGAATACCAAAGCAGGGGCTTTCCCCTCTGCAGAGGCCCCTTCTTAAGTATAAAGTACAAACAATGAAAATGAAAAGCAATAAAAAAGAGAGATCTGGGCTTTGAATGCTCCTTAGGGTCAAGCACTAAACCCTCTTTTGACAGCTACACAACCCACACTTGTACTCCTCAAGAGAATTTGACCTCAAGTAAGGAATTGAACAAAGTGCGTATTTTGTCTACAGTGGACAAACATGTTGCTCGAGAGCAACAAACAAACTTCAGATAAAATATACAGATAGTGACAGGAGGGAAAAAACCCTCCCAGAAATGAAACCCCCCTATAATTCATGCAAATTTTAAAAAAGAACAAAGTATTTCTGATTTCGTTGACTTTGTGTTGTATGGCAGAAGGTTAATCAAACTAAAGCATTACATTTCTTCTCTGTTATTGATTAACCAAAGTCAAATGACATTATCATTTTGCTTGATGCATTTAAATCACAAAAATTTTCCCAGATGCTCTGCACAGTCACTTCACAGACTTTGGTGGAAGTTGTTTACATGCTAAAGCATTGAGCCTGGATAGAAACACTCTGCTGTGATAGCAACACATACCCAACAGTTTTCATTCCCTCAATTCAGGAGGAAAATTGCTGTCCCTCCTTCTCCTTCGAATTATCTCTCTTTCTGCAAGAATTATTCCTGCATCATTTGAAAAAATCACAAGCATGCTCACAATAGCGGCATTTTTGTGCCCGTCTTCAGCTAAGCCCTGGCCCAAAGTCTCCTGAAACTACTGGGTTATTTCCACTGGCTTCATGACCTCNAACACATACCCAACAGTTTTCATTCCCTCAATTCAGGAGGAAAATTGCTGTCCCTCCTTCTCCTTCGAATTATCTCTCTTTCTGCAAGAATTATTCCTGCATCATTTGAAAAAATCACAAGCATGCTCACAATAGCGGCATTTTTGTGCCCGTCTTCAGCTAAGCCCTGGCCCAAAGTCTCCTGAAATTACTGGGTTATTTCTACTGGCTTCATGACCTCTTATTTAGCCCTGAGCACACTGCAAAGTGGCCTGATGGCATAGAAGCGCTCCCCTGCCCAGCTAAGGCGGCTGCAGTTACCCAACCGACGGTGAGAGGGCCAAGAAGATGCAGTCATCCACAACGGACTGATCTTTCTCCCTTTGAAATTAGNGCATCATTTGAAAAAATCACAAGCATGCTCACAATAGCGGCATTTTTGTGCCCGTCTTCAGCTAAGCCCTGGCCCAAAGTCTCCTGAAACTACTGGGTTATTTCCACTGGCTTCATGACCTCTTATTTAGCCCTGAGCACACTGCAAAGTGGCCTGACGGCATAGAAGCGCTCTCCTGCCCAGCTAAGGTGGCTGCAGTTACCCAACCGACGGTGAGAGGGCCAAGAAGATGCAGTCGTCCACAACGGACTGATCTTGCTCCCTTTGAAATTATCAGTTAACTCTTGCATGGACTTCTAACACTAAAATGACACGAAATGAGAGGACGGAGCCCGTGCTGACGGACTCGCACCCACTGCCTGCTGTGTCCATCAGCCGCGCTGTGGGAGCCGGGCCTGGGGCAGATTCCCAACAGGTACCTGCGTGTTGTGCAGCTGAACTGGCGGAGATGCAGAATCACGTATCAATTAATTTTTGCTGATCAGCAGCTTTGAAAATGGAAATAAACAATCAGAACTAACTCAGCCTTGGGTTTAAAACCTAGTGCAGCTTCAGCAGACCTAGTGCAGAGAGCAGACTCTCACACTGAACGTGAGAACATTACATTTTTATTACTATTTTTGTTCAAAGATGTTTAATTTGTCCAAGTCTGCTAGCAAGCTCTGGCTGTTCTCTGAAGCGAACGATAAGGATTTCGTTTGCATTGGAATAAAAAAAGCAAAGGAAGAGAAAAAGAAAGGTGGCTCATTCGTTGTAGAAACACAAGTATCTCTGAATTGACACTTGGAATTGTGCGTATTCCACCAGGAGCTCAAGATCCGCCGTAATAAGCTATCTGCTGTAAATGACCGAAACACGTATAGATTTATCTGCCACAATATTACAAAGGAGGAAGTCTGTTTATACAAGGATGATATTTATCACTAGCTTCCATCTATATTCTGCCAGTGCCACAGCGTGCTAAGCAGTAACCAAATCCTTTGGCAGTCCATGCTGCAAAACACCTAGAACAGCACCCCAAAAATCCCCAAATGCATGCCTCATTTTTGCATATATTGTCTTTTCCACATAAATGTAAGTGCATGCATCTGGACATCTCTTTATTTAAACAAGTATCTATCATTTCCTTGTGATCATCAGGAACAGGAGGAACGAGAAGGGGGTCTGGAAGAGGAGAAGCTCTTCAGGAGCAGCTTTCCGTAGGCGGCGAGCAGGTAGGAGCAGGGTGCAAGAGCTGGTGTGGGACACATAGGCCCTGGCTGCTGCTATGATCAGCAGCGCAGAGAGAAACGTGGAAAGGGACAGTATGAAAAGTGAGAAGCAGCTGGGAGGAACAAAGAACATGACTTGGCTGGTGCCACAGTGCAGCTCCACGGCTGTTTGGTCCCATCTCCCTGCGGTCAACAGCACAGCGCGCACTGCCCCGCGGTAAGGGCACACCCGGAAGGGCGCCTTCATACGAGGCTGCAACACATACACGGATTGCTCACTACCATCAGTTTATACTTACATCTACACACATACACGGGTGCAGCAGGGAGAACCCCCTGACCAACAGCTGATACGGCAGAATTTTCAAAAGTGAGCTCCGATTTTCAGACACCGAGTATTCAGCACTTCCAAAATTAGGAACAGGAAAGAACCTAAGCAATGGTACAGCTACTCATTATTTTTTAAATATCCATGCTGTGTGGTCAATTCTCAAGATTCGCGGAGCACCAAAACCAATTCCAAAATTAAGCACCTGTAACCACCAGTGAGAAAAGTACAAAACACGGGATTTACTAGTCATGCACTTTATGCCAAGGCAATATATATGTTTGTTATCAGTACACTATGAGATGTAGCACTAACAATAAACCAGCCTGCAGTAACTATACCCTTTAGGTTTCACAAATATTGCCATTTGTTTGCCTGCATTTACTTCTCTGTTTTGTAAATACAAATATTTGGTCAAGGCACCTGCTCAGTCAAGAGCTGCGACTGCTGGGCCAGGTATGGGTTTTCAGACTTGGGCACGCTAAGAGCACGAACCCATCTAAACGACCGAGCGTACAAATCACCTGTCAGGTGGTTAATTCTCTACACGGTGATGATGATGCACAGTCACTAAACCAGCACAAAGGTTAGACACCTGTACTTGAAAACCAGACTTGTGACCTGTTTGGACTAGAATTTAATAAAAGAAAATGCAGAAAACATACGTTAGGTTATGTTACTTTCAGGTTCTGATTATTCTTAGCATCGCTACTTGGAACTGTTTGGAAAACAAATACAATGTTTTGCAATTAGACCCCTGATCTATGAAAGCACTTGAGCAACTGTATAACGGAGCATATGAGTAGTCACTTTAATGAAATTACTACTTATATACATGAATTATCCACTCATTTTAAGTGATTTGCTGGATCAAAGCCTTTCCGTTTCAATTAGAGCAGCAGAGTTAAAGTAACGTAACAACTCCAGTTTGGAGAAAATAACAGCCCAAAGGTGGCTGTATCAATAAAGATATTCTCAGAGGGGAAAGAGAACGATACCTGTAGGAAGTGCCCGTATAACTACACCACGTCAAGCGTAATTATCTGTTCGACTTTTTTTTACCTAGAAGATTAAAATAAATTTCATTTCAAAGCCTTCAAGAAAGCTCTGCGCTACTTTGGTTTGTCTAGGGGCTGAAGATGTTAATGCTCCAAGAACTCGGACAAAACCCACTATTTAAAATACCACTTCTACTTTATAACTGAGGTAAACAGAGTACATTATAAATCTCCAGCGTAACCTATTGAAGTGTCAGAACAGCTCATTCAAAGCAATACATTCTCTTCTGAAAGATTTTAGTATTATAATCGAAAATTCTCTTCCTCGGATGCACCTGAGAAGCATTAACTTCTTGGTGACTTAAAGAACCAAATCCTTTAATACAAACCTAGCTTTTCCCACAGGCACTTGAAAATATTTAGCATTTTTTCAGCTGAATGCAATTTTCATAATAAAGTAGCTCACTCAGCTACCTGACACCACAGACAAAGACACCGAGCAAGCAGCTCCTGCCAACTTAGGCAGAGCGCGATCACAACCCCCCCAGTTACATACGTAAGTAGGCTTTAGAACACCCAATTCCTGCAACAATCCAAGCAATTTATGTATTATATGTTCTTGTTACGCATTTTAGCCATTATTTGTAACGTATGTACTTTATCCCACAACGTCCAGACACCGCTCTTGCGTACCTGGTGTCTTTCAGTCAACCTTAACAGAGGATACAACAGACCTTAAATTTCTGTAGCATTTAAATTCTACCTCTATGACCAGTTTTAGAACACCAAAGCAGCCCTCTGCTACTCTAAGCCCAGTCTGGATGCCTGATTTCAATTTCTCAGTTTTAGGGGCTGGAAATCAGAATTTGCTTCGTATAATATCCCTTCTGCTACGAAGTAGATTCCTCCACATAAACACACGCCCCTTTCTGAACAGCACCAGCTCATCACTGCTGACTCTGCTCCCTACTTTTAGTCAACTGTTCACTTAAACTTCACTGCCAAACCTCTCAGAAAAGTACAGGAATTACGTATATTTTGTCCTGTGCCAAAACACTCAGTCCAGTCTATCAAATCCAAAATGTTCGTATTTAACCGCATCTCTGGCAGTTTCAAGGGCGTCACTTTAAAACTACAGTACATTTTGTTAAATCAAGCCGTGCAATGATCCCGTTTTACTTCCATCCACTTAGCCTATTAATGCAGGCTAATACTGCATGTTCTTGTGGCAGCAAAACCTAAAGTGCACCGGGAGACTACAGTGATAGATTACATGTACATGCTGTGTCATATCCAATTAACTCAAATTGACTGTGTACTGCATTATGCTGTTAGTGCATGGAAGATCAATAAATATGGAGAAAATCCAACGAGGCGCTCTCCATTCCCATCCAATTCTAGTAGGTCTGCGACAGATCATGCTCCTATGATGTGTATGCTGCTGCTGAAGAGGGCAGGTGGTGCATAGACACCATTCAAACTTGGCCTATTCAATCTAAACTCCTCTAACTCGCCATTCATGCATAGCAAAACACCATCTGGTCCTATTTTGCCTCCAGCAATCACAGCTGACCAAAAACGATAATAACAGCTGTTGCAAAACAAAAGCCAAACAAAGGGGGGAGGGAAAGGTTAGAATGAAGTCCGGTGCTGCAAAATACTCCGTGAAGGGAGAAATGGAAAAGGAGCCATTCAAATAGCCAATCCCCACTGAAAAGAGTCACCGCAAGACTTCTGGTTAAACTTGAGATATTTAATCCATCTGTCCTGCAAACCACAATGGTCAGGTGATAATATAAAATTGAGATTATGTTGCATAGAGGTATTTAAAGCCTTTGTTCTCCAAGTTAGAAACTAATGACCCTGTGTCAGCTAAAAATTAAACCTCCTTATGTTCTTTCATCATGTGTCAACCTGGGTTAATGCGAAAGTAGAATGTGGTTAACCGGGGTGATAAAACATCTGAAACCTTGGGAAAAGAAGGGAGCAGTTAAGTACTTGTAAATGATACGGAGGAAAACATCCTTTAAACCGTGCACGACGCTGAAATCATACAGATACTGCATTTTTCCTGCATAAATTGCCTATTAAATGATTTACATTAACAGTTTTATTTATGACCTACGATAGCAGAGTTATTCACTTAGACTTAGGGAATATGAACACCAACTTGCACAGTTTGAAACACAAGATGTTCTGCAATATGCTATTGTGGGTAATGTAAAATACGATTCTGTAGCAAGCAGGGGGATGCTCTGGTTTTTCAAGATTCAAATTTTGATATTTAAAGGGTACACTCCTGCTTGATGATTAATTTTTTTTTTCGCTGCATTAATTAAAACTATTTTTCGTGGAATTGACCATCAGTAGTTCAGCAGCTCTTAATCAAATGTGATAAAACCCAGGATTTATGAAATCATTTAATGAGTGTAATAACACCTGCTTCTCGCTGCAAATAGTTGAAAACAGACTTCAGTTGTAATTAACTCTTATCGCTAGTGACATTTTTCCAACGATACTTCATGGGTCTTCAAAATGACAATTACAGAACTAATACACAATTACTGTCACATGCAGTTTAGCAATTACTTCTGAAGGCATTTGTCTAAAGGTTTCAAAACGACTATAAATAGTTCCCTTTGTTATGTAACATTGGTTAAAATTGACACACATAAAAATCTCTCCCAAGCAGCCTCTGCCGTGCCATTTCTAACGCAGGCAGGCTTCCTCATGCTTGGAATAAACGTCCTCCATCCCGGGCCATTATCAGATATCATACTAAGGCTATTATGGACACAGGTTAGCTGTCAACTAACACCTATTATGAAAAGCTTCCATTTATACGTGATTTTTTCTGCTCCAAGAAATCGATAAATTTATAATTAGAATCTCTTGCTGTTCGATATTTGTACATAATAAACAGAGTACCTGAGGATGATGAAACACTGAAAGCTGAATTCATTATTAATAAACTCACGCGGTATAGTACCTCTTCCCTCAAGTCTGGCCGCAACTTTTTTGGGATCTATATTCCATTGTTTCTCAGTTGTGGCCTGAGCGTGGTAGCCATGGACACCGCCTCAAACAGGATTGGGATTCTACTCAGGTTTGACACTTGCTGTTTTTAATTTTCATTTTATCATAAGCAGTTTAAGATTGTTGCCAGTGGTAATTTGCAATTTTTATCAAGACCTCTTCATTATAGCTTCTGACAGGACAGATGCTGTAATTAATCATGCAAGACAACTGGGGATAGTGGTCGGGCTGCACTTGCAGCACAGCTATTGCAGGCAAAGAAGGAAAAGAAGAAAATAGAGGATTTCTTCTCTCTAGCAAGAGTAAAAATACATGAACAGCAGTAATAACCTGACAACACACTGGACATGAACGTTTCCAAATCCTTCATATGAAATGCCTGCCCTTTGCATCCCCTCTCTGTCACGCCCTACTTTTATGATAAAATGTAAGTCGGACAACTCGGAATCAGCCCGAGTCAGAGCTCGGGCCTGCCACGGCAATAACTGCACTTACATCCAAAACTCAAAGACACAGAGAAAACCACAATTTGTGCTTATTTGCATCCCTGATACTGCTGCTCAGAGGCAGGTTCGCTACCCTGTCCCTGCGGATAAATGCAACACAGGGTACCACGAACGCTTTGCGACTCTGCCACCGGCTTTCTCTCTCTGCGGTTGCAGAGACCTCAGAGAAGTTGTACGCGACTCTTCAGCAGCGCGCCTTTACGCTACAAGAACGGACTACACACTCGGTTCCGACCGGTACCTATTTACCCAGCGTGTTCCCTCATCTACAAATCCAAAAAGTTAAATAAATTTTCCAAGGAAGTGTTTTCATAAGGAAACATTTCTGTTTCTTCTATCAAAGACATGCTCATCGGTTTTACTGAAATGTGTTTATTCTATAGCAAGATAAAAGCATTTATTTTAGATAAGCAAAATACAAACAACTTAATTGCTGCTATCGTAACTCATAAAAAAGTATAAAACAGCATAAAAACACAATAAGCAATGTAGCAATTAATAATTCATGTTACCAGTGTTTACATTAAAGCCTCATTTATGAAAACTTTACAACACGTGATATGAAAACTTACAACTTTTAAAGAAAATATTTACATTGATTATTCGGTTGTGGAGTTTCATTTAAATAGTCTACTGGTTTTACAGCATATTAAAAACTCTTGTATTTTTCAGCGTAGCTTTCTGTAATAACCGTTTTATTTAAGTGCATTTCCCTTTTAAAAATACAGTGTATTAAATCTGAAACTCATCACTTTGACACAGAATATAATATTAACATTTGTTCTGTAACTGGAATTAACGTAAGTGGGTAAATGTCAATATATATTTTCTTACAAACTATGGTAGGTTTATTTGGAGAAACGAAGTGAAAGGTTGGGTCAAACATTTAAGTTCGGTTACTTGCATTTGTTTTTCTGAAGACATTTAGGAGAGAAAAAAAATTAAGAGCTTTGGCAAAAATCTGTGATTTACTCTATTTTTCATGACAAAAAATGCCATCGACTAACTCATGTCATACGAGTATGATTGTATGAAATCCAATCATCATTTTACAGGTAGTTACAACTGTGCTTTAAGGGCTTCATGAGTTCACACTGCCTCGAAGTGCATTATTCAATTTTAGAGAAAGAAGGGTTATATCATATAACTCTGAAAGGCCATTTTGCAGTCATAAGGTCCAGGTATTTATTAGGCCATTGGATTCACATATTGTAGGTAAAGCTTAAATAAATTAAAAAGGCATCACATGAAAAAGAGCACAGCTTTTTTTTTTTTTCTTTTTAAACAAAATGATTTATAGTCAGCTAAAAGATGATACACAGCTACATTGTAGTTCTTTATTGCCTATCTAATAGACACTTTAGAGGATCATTTGATCTGTTATGCATCCCTGCATAACTACCATCAACAATTTACAGTTTTCAGCCAACTATGGTTTACCCCTGCCCCCTCTGTCAACACAAAGCCACGTTGCAAGATCATTCATCTTCAGAAAATACTGACCTGCGATAATACTTGAGTCTGTGTCTGAGATTGTATTTGTGACTGGTGCTGCTGAGGTGCTGGCTGAGGGCTCCCAATGGCAGGGATGGGAGAAGTGATCTGAGAGGCTACCGGAGAATGCTGCTGAGGAGAAGGCTGTGACTGGTGTTGCATATGCTGCATTTGCTGCTGCTGCTGCATTTGCTGAAGCTGTATGTGCTGCAGTTGCTGTTGCATTTGCTGTTGATTAATCTGTTGCTGAAGATGCTGCTGCTGCTGCAAATGTTGTTGCATGTGGTGCTGAAAATGCTGTTGTTGCATTTGCTGCTGTATCTGCTGATGCATTTGATGCTGATGTAGTTGCTGCTGTTGCATCTGCTGCATCTGTTGCTGCTGCAGATGCTGTATCTGGTGCTGCTGGCTTTGCATTGAGGGACTTACTTGAGAAGAAGACGGTGTTGCCACCATACTTGTTCCCATAGAGCTTATCAACGGAGTTGCAATGTTTGTAGGTATGTTTGGTGCAACGGTAACAGAAGTTACGATCTGATTCATTGGCAGTCTCATGGTTAAAGGTTTCGGGGCAATTGCTCTGGGAAGGGGCTGTTGAAGAGTTTGAGGAGATGCCGATACTGTTGCGTGTTGAGAAAGGGAAGTATTCAGAATAAGGGAGGAAGACAAATTTGTGGACGCCAATGTTTGCTGAACAGAACGAATTGTCTGGGCCTCAGCAGATTCTGCAGCAGCCTGTGTTTGGAAAAGAAACTCGTTGCATTTTTAACAGAAAAAACACTGTTACTGCTTAAAGCTACACGGGGAGACTTTTTCAGCTTTTGTTTTTGATCAGAAAAGATCAATCAGCAATCTGAAAAAGACCACTGATCCACCTGTCCATTTCATCGCCTCTTCATCTGTCTCTGTATACAGTACCTCCAGTTCTTACTTGGACAATAAACTAGCTCGTGCCCTTGTTCAACACCACAAAGTCACAGATGTCACGTGCATTGTGTGGCTGAAAGAGCTAAAAAGGGCCTAACACCTTCTATATTTATATGTTTTAAACCCCCCCCAGTTCTTTGGGACACACATCTGAGCAGAAGCACATCCCCCCGCACCAGCTGTCCAGGCATAAGAGTAGTGTACAAACACCAAAACTTCTCAATCAACTTTTTAAATTTGCTTGTTGTAGTTCTTTGCACCTAAGGCATCGAGATCCAGGTATCTACAACAGACAAAACTCTAAGGGAACACTGTCACGGCGCCCGATGGACTACCGTGGAAGCAGTGCAGTTGCAGCAGTGGGGTGCCCTGCTTAGAGAATCCTGCCTAATTCCACTGTCCTGGAAGTTTCTGATGAGACAAACCTGCAGGAAAACTACAGTTCAAAGAGGTCTACTGCAATAAATTAGGTGTTCGAAGGCATAGTTTTATTAGGTACATTTAACAATATTGATTATGTTTAAATTAGATATATTTAAGCCAAATCCATAGGCAGGATTTGTCTCTCATAGTTTACACATCTTCATCGTACAAGACACGTAGAATCATGGCCTAGAATCCCTACATAAAGACAACAGAGAGAAAAAAGTCTCTTCCAGCACAATTAACTGCCATGCTTTAGCCATTTACCTTAGAATGTGACAAACTGTGCTGCAGAAGTGTCTATTCCCTCCCTACTCTCAGCAACAGCCTTGGATGAAAAAGCTACGGCAAGGATGTCTTAAGTTAGAGGAGATGAGATGAATTCTGGACTCAGAGAGTAATTTCCACTCACAGTCTTCCCACAAGTTACTTGGCAGCACAGACAGGTCCCGTGGGGTTTGGGAGAAAATATAATTTCTGATGTTTTTGAAGAGGGAACTTAGAACTGACAAAATTAATTCCCTCAAAGGTATTTAGAATTCCAGCTGCCGTCGAACTTAGCATGGTGATACTAAAGGCTTTGAGAACATCATCTAAGTCCTAGAGGCAACAGAAAAACTCAGCTTCTCAACACAAGGAGGAGAAATCTTCCAGCTTTCAAGAACAAGTGCGTATAGTTTCTGCTGTTGCATTTCTATGCATTAATTAAAATACAGAGCAACTTTCTGTGCGATTTACTAATGCTCCGTAGTTGTACATTCAAATAAATATTCTCAGGAGTTAAGACAGCATCACTTTCTTCTGTTGCTTTCTTGGGACCAAAGATATTTTTGTAATTGATCTTTATGAAATATTATTAGAGAAATAACCACCCTGATTAATTTTTACCCCTATTTCAGATGGCCATAAGCATATTTCCATTTACAGCATCCAGATGCAACAGATCTACAACCAGTGCAGTGCTGCCAGTTAAAAAGGTAAATTCTCAAATAAGACAGCAGAGCTTTGTTTTCTTCATGAGTTTTATTTTAATTTGGGACCCGCTGAAATACTCCATGTGGCTGACTGCCAGCTAGTCCATTTGTAAGTACTCTCCAAATTCAGAGCCACCACACTTTTTTTTCCCCTCACCTGCAAGAAATACTTAAGCTTTGTCATACAATAACTGCTCTCCAGCTCCACGCAAAACAAGCCTGTCTTTCGAGAAGCAGCACTTGAGGCAAAACAAAACTCTGCAAGTAGCTCGCAAACGTTAGTGTCAAAAGGTCAGTATATTTTTAATGACTGAATTTTACTTCTGTAGTGAAGTGCATTATTTTGCTTCCATAGATAAAGGAAGATGTACATTTACAAAGTTATTGTTTGGTAATCATTACTGTGCCATTAGAGAGATGATTTTTTTCTTTTTTCAGAGACTAAGCAGGGTTCAAGCAGCAGCACAACATCTTGTAGAGCTGTATTACAGAAATCCTAGAATTCTACTTGTATTTTGTGTAACACACGCACCTCCCTCCTCCGTATTTAAACGTTGCCAAAAGCTTACTTGCGTTACACTGAAGGCATTATTAGACCTACCTTAGAAACAAGGCTTGCTCTATAGGCGGCAAGCGCCTTCAGGTATTCTTTTTTGGCAGCTTCAGTTTTTCTTTTATACACCTGTTAAAAGAGACCACAATTTCACAAACTTCAATTATTAAGATGCTTTCACCAGAATGCTCTCAAAATCACTTGCAAAGAAACACAACGCACAGACCAAAAACCTTAAAACACTCTACCGTTACACGTGCTTTTTCTTTCCTGAAAGTTCTAAACACTGTTGCCAGCAGTCGCAGACTTTCAGGTCTCCTCGCTGGACTTGCACCACAATTTATATTGATCTACCATGAATAAAAAACACTGCGAGAGCAGCCAACTGTTTGACAAGACTGCCTATGCACACTTTACCTCCCCAGGAAATGATATTTTAATTACTCTAAGTAACAGGGACATTGGAATACAGACTATTTCAGATGCTAAAAAGTATCTGAAGTAGTACAAAATAGCAAAAATTGCCTAGGCAATATTTTTTTTTAACAAATATTCAAAGTACCTACAAAGAAATCTTTATACCTTTAGGAAAGGTGGTTCATAGAGCTTGGACAACTCAGTTTCCCGAAGACAATACTAGAAAATCCCATTGACTTAAACAAAAACAGTTAGGCTAAAAGTGAATTAATCGGTATTTTTAATCATCAGTAAATTTAAAGTTCATCCTTAAATCTATGTTCACCATCATCTGTTAGATCAGACTAAAAGTTTCCAAATACGTTTCACAAACAAGAGTCATTCATATCTTGCCAGAAGGTGTCCTCTGTGGGAATATACTCTTCCATTAACTGTTACTGGGAGCTGCATGGAGTATCAACAGGCAAATAGCCCTAAAAGATTCTTTTTTTTTTTTTCCTTCAATCTGTGTGCAGGAATTACGTGTGTACGGAAAGAAGAATAACCCTCAAGGAAGAACAAAACTCATCATTCTATACCAACTTTGAGCTGGAGATAACATTTCACACACGACAATGTAATGAGGCACAGAGGACTGGCTTCAAAGGTTGGAAATCAACATGCTTTGTAACAAATTCATAAGGCAGATCAAAGGAAGATGGTAAATGTGCTGTACCTTCCCCTTTTCTAACTTCTGATTAATAGGAGACAAGAGCTTTGAAATAGGAGTCATCAAAAGATCGTCTTAACAGGACTGTAGGACAATATCATCTGAGCTTTTTACAAACTGCCCTTTAAAATTTAAAGACAAATACAGCCATTTAATACTACCTACTGGCTCTTATGACAAAATGCTTTTTAGATGCCAGGTCTTCAGCAAGTTCAAAGATCAGTGTAGCTCTACAGAGCAAGAGGTCCGTATGAGCAAGCAGCGTGGTCTACTCAGAGCAGAGGTAGGAGGATTTTTTACAAGGTTTACTATTTTACTTCTTGTAAGACAGCCCTCCATCAATTTTTTACCTGTTTTTGTTCTTCTCCTAAACTGTCCCACATAGATGCCACTATTTTTGAAACATCTCCAAATGTAGCATTTGGGTTCTGCCCTTTAATTGCAGCCTGTGTATCCCTGAAGAAAAGGGCATATGCCGACACTGGCTTTTGTGGCTCATTGGGATCTTTCTTTTTCTTCTTCTTTGGAGTCTTGGGCTTCTTGCCAGAATCTGGGGCCGCTCTTTTTTCTCCAGTAGCCTAAGAAACAGTAATAACAAGAACAGTCAATATATGCATGAAGTAAGTCAGACTAATTCCAAAAAGTATTGGCAGTGTGGATTAATAGTGGACAAAGCTACTATGTAGGCAACATTTTGGAGAGTTCTGTTGTGCAAGCCTTTCTCCTATAAAATAGTACTTAGTCCCAGCTTAATCTCATCAGATCTACCGGAACTAACTGCATGAATAGTTACTATTCTTTTTAAGCGTGGCTTGGAGAGTCAATCCTACGAGCTTGGCCTGAAAAAGTACACACTAATGCTAATTTCCGTTTTTTAAAAATCAAGATTTAATCTAGAGTATATTTTGAATAGGCAATCTATGTTTTTCCATTAAGATGTAATTTCAGCAGTAGAGACTCAAAAGACAAGAGCTTGGAAGCACTTCCTAATTCCCAGACTTAGGATGTCAACTTGGACATGGCACAGGGGTTAAAAAGCCCACCCTTCAGGCAAAAAGCAACAGCAGGCTCTGCAGTTTCTATGCACCTGCAGAGAACACCCACTGCGTCCATCGCCCACCCGCATCCCTCCTCGCGCAGGCTCGGGTGCCTGTGCAGTAGCGCTGGAGGCTCTGTGTTATCGCCAGGCACCGGCCCTGCACCTACGTGTCCCTCCTGCCTGTGGGACGGGGAACCCCCGGAGCAGCGCACCCGGGATTACAGGTGATTCTGCGCCCTGTGTGCTCCTCATGTCCTGTACCCTCTCTCGTTGAACTATGCACAATTATTGCAGCAAGGGGATAAAGTGGCTCTAAATACACTGCTGTGATAGTCCTTTTACTTTGATATTTTGAGGACCCTGTACAACGATCTTTATATATGCCCGATTTCCACTAATGTAATGAGGAAACCTTTGACAGAACAGCCTAAGTTAGTCCCTTTAAATATACTGCTATAACAACATTCGCGCTTTATTTTGTTGGTATTTTCCTTTTGTAATATATTTATTTAAAGCAAAATGTAAATGAATTAAACTTTCAGTTAGAAGAAAGCTTATTTTATTTCTATCTAAATGCATCTATGTTTTGTAAAACTCCAGAGAACGCCCAAATGACAAAACTGTCTGAAGCTGAAGAATAAGGATTCACCAGATCTATAGAACCTGAAACTAATCACAAATGTATTCAACCAAATATATATATATATATATATATCTATAGCCTTACATTTATTATTATGGAGGTATTATGGTAGCTACTCAAAGAAGCTGAACAGCAAACGAATCATATTCCACTATACTGTAACGTTTGTGTATTTTATCTGACCACATTGTAGCTGAGATGATACTGCCACATTCATGAAAACGCAGCACACAGACACGTAAAGCTCACTCACTACAGCGCATGGGACAACTTACTCTGCTTGATTCGTCTGCGTCTTCTTCATTTATAGAGCTGGATGGGGAAGGAGTGGCTGATTTACTTGCAGGAGGGGAGGGAGAAGTGTGTGGCAAATTAGTGCCGCCCAAATTTAGCCCCAGCTGCGCACTTAGCTGGGACTGGTTAATGGTGGTTAGCTGAGAAGGAGGCATAATTCCCGAGTGAGCAGGATCAGTCATATGGACAATAGATCTCATAATCAGAGAGTGATCCTGGCGATACTGGGAAACTTGTGGGTGACTCTGATCCTAAAAGAGATTGAAACACGATTTAGTCATTAGCAGTGACCACATAGCATTACCAGGTAAAGTTATTTTTGCAGGCTTACAGACTGACACTGTCAACTTGCAGTTTGTTTCATTGCTTTTCAATGAACTAAATGCAGTTTTCATGAATTAAATGCAGCAACAGTTACCACGCTTGCCCCAGACTTCACCTCTCCCCCCCTTCTGGGTGTTTTTTTTTTTTTTTTGTGGAATAAAAATTGCATTTCCATATTTTTAAACGTTTCTTCTCTTGATGCGGTGTGAAATACCCACATAAACCACAGGGCAACAGGCTGACTGACGATACAGGGAAAACACTGCAACTGAGAGGACACAAACTGCTGTCAGAGGCAGAAAGTAAACAAAACCGGGGCGGGGTGGGAGGGTGTATATAGAGAGAAAAGCATCTTCTTTTGCTGACATTCAGTTGTTCTTAGCTGTTACTTGTAACAGGAGCAGGCACAAAACAACCCTGTCTGAGTGGGATTGTAAAGTTGTTTTAAACAAAGAACACTGCCCTGCCAGTCTCAGCGCAGACACGGCAGCACGCCGGAGAGCCGTTTGAGTAATCTAATCACTCCTAAAAAAACTTGTTCGCAAGTACCACACAAAACTACACATTCCTATCTTTAATCCAACAATCAAACACGTGTGGAAGAAGCAAGCTATGTACCAATCAGCAACTCTATTTTTCTCATACTTCACGTCTCAGAAACTCTAGTGCTTGCGTGCTTTTGTTTCCACTGTTTCTTGAGGGCACAAACTATGTCATCTTCTGCATCTGCACAACACTTATCACATTTGTAAATAAAAAGAAGTGTGACGCTGAAGGTAAAGTCAACTGGAATCTGCCACATGAACATGTGAATGAAAACCCGCCAGCTTCGTTATTTTTTAACCACGCACAAATCAATACACAATGAAAGAACATTTAAACAGAAAAGATGATTTTAAAAACAGTTACTAAGTGAACAAATAGCCCACAAATTGATTCAGCAACTTGATTAATCTACAGCCGTGGTTCAAATAGACAGAAACATGAGAAATAAATTAGATTTTGAAAACTCTTTCATTATTAATAACCTACATCACAATTAGTAGCAGGTGCAACGATCCTTAATGAAACGACAGAACAAACCGGCAACGCTGGGAGCCCAGTGTACAGCCCGCTGGACTTTCACAATGGAGTTTGACTTTGCCAGTGCTCTCTTACAGAGCGTGGGTAAGCCCAGACCAGTTATAAAAATTCTGTGTTGGCACAGAGGTTAAGTTTAGCCCAAGTGACTTTGCTCTTACTTTTTACCACCCTTTCCTCAACAGACACAGAGGTTCTGTGCTCCTGAGAACCTTTTCTTGGCTGGGACAAGTGCAGCCGTACAAAGAAGCAATACATGTGCTAGAGAAGATGCACACCCTGCCTCATCCATCTTACGTACAAGTGCTGCAGCACACTGCCTCCCCACAGCAATAAATCACATTAATTCTGAATTTGGCATTCATGTGTCTTTCCGCTGAAGCCTGTACAGAAACAATAAAACCTTCTTAGCATAAAAAGTACACGTAGTGTTGCACCTGGACCCAGTACAGACGAAGTTAACCCCACAAGCTCATGATCCGGAAGATATACACTAGGTCTCACCCTCATTTTCCCCATGCTTTCCAAGCCATTGCCAGCTTGGCTCATCATCCATACCGCACCACACTGCTTTTCCTACTCCTTAAATTATTTTGATATTCTCAGTAAGGGAGCGTAGTTCCTTAGAGATGAATGCATGTGCCAAAAGTGGAGCACTTTATGCAGGAAGATCAGACCATCAGACTTACTGGCTGAAATACCCGTTTGCTTCAGGGCACCCTTCTGTGGCAATTTACTACCGTTAACTATAAGGTCATTTTGATTGTGACTTGCATTGGCAGTAGCATCTGGAAGTCATTCAAAGTCTTTTGTAAAAGGATGCAACGTTCTGTATGTTACTCCATCCATTTTAGTTTACAGACGCTACTTTATTGCACGAAGAAACCTCTGCTGGTAAAGCAAAGGTGGAGATCATCAGAATGACCCTCTCTCACAGAAATTAACTTTCTTCATTATTTTGCAGGCAGTACTTTCTTGGGGGTGTTCTACAGCTAAAAGGCTAGCTTTTGTTCTCTATTGCTACACACTACAGGCCTTTCTGGCCTTTACACCGACATGGGTTACAAATGATTTACTCCAAGTCTTGTCATTTTGGTTGCATCTATGATTTTATCGAGACTAAATTCTCTTGACTTGCACTGACCCAGAATCTAATTTTATACACAAGCTCATGAATTCTTAAGTCTCCCTTCTTCTGACACTATTTGATGCTTGTGTGGCTTTTTACGTCCACTTATTTAATTCCAGGTTTGCTTTTCTGTATATTTTCCTAATTTTTTAAGCTTTTATTTTGTTTTAAAAGACTTCGGTAAAAGCCAGAAGTGGCAACAACAATATTTTGTAACTGGCTATCTAGCACCAAAGAGATAAGACATATTATATAAAAGAAAATATTCTGTATCATTTCCAATCTGTTACCATTTACGTCGTACGTGCATGATAACAACAAACAACGTATTTTCTGCAGCTTGAATTTAAGTTGTATGGCTACTCAATATTAAAAAAAAATCACGAAGAAAGGAATGAGAATTTCATTTTTTTACTTTGTGGTACAGTGTTGGGGCCTCGACAACCTATGGTACCTACAGAAGAGCTTTCAGACAAGGAAATGTTTGTACAGGTGGTTTGGCAAGTAGCAAGAAGATAGGGGAGCTAGTCAATAGCAACACTAAAGTCCACAGCATTTGTATATAGCTCCTGAGCAGATAAAATCTTCTAAGGAGGAATCTATAAACAAGAAAACAAAATTTCCATCAATTATCTTAACTTATTTTTTCCCTTATACTACAAAGAGTGAACCAAAACGATCAGTAGCATTTCATTATGCACAAAATGTTTATCCAAGACATGTTTAACAATGAAAATTATCTTATATCCAGAGCACACACTGAAATAAAGTGCACTGAAACATCCACATGACATCCTAATTACATTACTACATGAAAATTGAAAAATTAAAAGCTCATGTATTCAAAATAATCCACTGAGAATACTGTGAAAATTTTAGAGAACATCACAAGCTCTTTTACATAAACTTAACCAGAAGAAAAGTGATACACAAGTATTATGAGCATCCAGGATTTTTGTAACAGTATGCAAAAATGACAGATTAGTTCTGACAAAAACTCATTAACTTCTCAAGCAGGCAGAATCAAGTTTTGATTGAGCCTGATCTGCTTTAGAGTCTTGGATTGAGGCTAGGTAAAAATTGGTGCTTTTAACACAAGTCAGGCAAAACTCAACCACTGGTTTACTCAGCATGACAATCAAACAAGGACAAAATGTGTGAAATGGAAAACCAAAGAGAAATAACTTGTGTGATTCCTCCGTGGACTGAAATGACTTTGTCTCAGATCTCTCTGCTGTTATCCTACATGACTGCTACAAGAAACGTAACATACAGACACATTTAGATGAGGGGAAATGCCAGCCACCTCTCTGGTCTCTTCAATCATACTCATGGATAAGAAAAGCAAAATACGGCTCAAAATGTTTCCCCTTTCTCAAAACAACTTTATGGTGACTGTATCTAGGCACGTTGGCTTTCTGGCACAGCTCCAATAGCACACATCGTGAAGACATTCAGCATTTGATGCATAGAAGGCCTCATCAAAGAAACCATAAGGACCATCAAACTATCCTACTCTCAACTACTCTGATCTATTTAGACAGCCATGACAAAGAAGTAATATTTAGTCATACTGCCAAAGGACACATGCCTCATGGCATATGCCAAATATATAGCTTATTTTACTTGGATTTGTAAAAGTGTAAGTTGTCAAAAGATGATAAAATATCAATTCCTCAACAGTCACTGGAAAGCAAACAACAGAGCAATGAGCTTAAAAACCAGAATGTGTGAGAGCTCCCGCACTTTAATTTATACCGTATTATCAAAGATGTTTTTCAACAATTACCGTACCTGAGCCAGCCAAAGCAAAACACACATTGAGTACTACGGAGAAAATTAAGGTAATAGTAATAGGTAAGGTAATAATTAAAGAAATAATTAAGGTAATAATAATAGATAGTTCATTCGTCTGTTATCAACTCATTAAGCCTCCAGTAGTTAATGCAGCTACTAATACAGCTAGTATTTATTTTGACAGCCATTACATCGAGAAATGCCCGAATTTCCACTTACCCTGCATTTTGAGAATCATTTGCATACAGTAGTTTTATCCTGGATTTCTACCCTGATATAATTTTATTCTCTAGGAACACTCAACATGATACTTAAAATATAACTAGGAAATTACTTCTTAGAATGTTTTGAGTAATACTGAAGTCTTGATTAAAATCGTCTACAGCCTTCAACCATTTAAAAGGCAACAGCTCCAGTAAGGCTCTTTCCAGCCCCGTCAGGATTGAGCCCATGGAAGTGCCTACAGGAAGACGTAGGGCTGGGATCTGGCCCTTTACTGCATGAGCTAGTTTTTTAAGGGAAATGAGAGATCTGCCAACAAAAACAACTATGCAAACCCCAACATTTATGGTTATGCTTACAGTGCCCCGGTTTCAGAAGTTGACTTAAACCATTATACATTCTATTGCCTTAGGAATTTGTCGCTGTCAAAGTAGCATAAGCTGATGTAATTTTAAAGGATGTATTTAAGTTGAAGCAAATGCACTGCAATGTGAAGAGTGAAATCCTCAGTTGTCCCTGTCTGTAAATTACTCCCTTTACTTTTGGGCAGTCAGCATATCTCTAGAAGAAATTCTCAATACTCTTTTTCTCCATAAGTAAAGTACAGATAAAAGAATCCATTAATCTAAATTTTTACAAGATTGGAATTCACTGCCAATCAAAACAAACTAACAGGATGCTTTTCTCTGTCAGAGATTAAATCCTTACTTAATGGAATACAAACCAGTTGCACTTGGTACTGCCACCACTGAAGAAGTGTCCTTCCTCTCGCCTCCTCAGACACTGCCATCAGTAATAGATCTGTCAAACTACAGTTATCAGAAGATCCACTACAAGCAGCAGCTTCTTTTCTCTGGCAAAGAGAAAACTCCCATGTTCTGCTTCATGTCTCTGTAAACCTTACCTAGCTTAATTCCCAAATAAAGGCTACAACAAACAGTACATGTTGGTTCAGAAAAAAATTATGTCTGCAGCTGGATCTAAAAGATCGGTTGGTGACAGGAGGCTTACGCACATTCTGCTGCCTGAAGAACGTGAAGAAAATGCAATTTCTTGACCTGCATGCTCCCCTAGTCCCCATACATCGGAAATTACACAGCCTGACCTGGTACAGGGGGTGGTGAAAGTGCTGTGAGACCGCCGAACCACAGGTTAAAAACATTTCTTCTATGGAACGACATCGGGGGATTAGGCCCTAGGAGCACACCTCGGCCAGGCAGTGCAGCACCACCTCAGACATGCAATCCAAGCGGGAAGGTGCCAAGGGACAGGGACGACCATCCCGGGCACCTGCCAGGCTGACAGCGCTCTGGGTCCCTGGGCCCGGTACCTCTGCAACACTGCCCTGGGGCCACTACCGGTACCGCTCCTGCACAGCCCGCTCAGCCAGCTCCAACAAAGGCTGCGTTACATGGTGAAGAAATATCAGAAGCTCACGGCTAGGCCAAAAATCACACAACTACCAAACTAAGAGATGAAGACTTTTCCCCAAAACGCTTACAATTCTTACCAGAGATTCCCCACCACCCTAGCACGGGGCTTTTGCTGTTTGGGAACTTTGTTCTTACCCATTTACTTTCCTGTAAAACTACATCTGAGAGATGACCCGGTAGGTTCCTCATGCAGTTCCCAAAGCAGGCTCACAGGATAACGGTTGTGTATCGAGTCTCTCTGCTCTGGAAAGGCTTCTGCTCTTGCAGATGGATGGCACCGCACGCTTGCTATAGCCCTCCACCCATCCACAGTGGCTGCTGCCGATGCTCTAGCATCACCTAATTCACAACTTCTTTATAATTTAATTTTTACACCATTTTACAAGGCATTTAAAAACAGATTCTCTCCGCTCTCTTCTCCCCAAACATCTACCATACTTTAAGGCATACTGAATCACGCTCCTTTTGGACAAGGTACCCAACAGCACGATCGCAATACACGTGTGACTCAGATCACAGATCTGGGCTCTGATCTGATGAGTCTGTTGGCATGAGGAGCTTCTCTCCAAATTAGCAGTACAAGCTTAGGTCTACTGTACGCAAACAGTGAAGGCAGAGTGCAAACAAATCCTGGATAGTTAAAATCAAGTCCCAGATTGTCAGATAAATGCTGTTAGCAGTTTCGTTACAACCTCTGCAACTCCAGGTGCTTCAGCTACCAAATCAAAGGCAGACTTCAAAGGTCCCTATTACGCCGTAAGCAACACGGGGAGAGACTGCAAGAAAGCATGACAACTAACAGTCGTTATCAAAGCTAACAAAAATTGTGCAAGGAATTGCGGGGGAGACAGACTTGGGGGTTGCGTGGCATTTCTTCTTTAAAAATTGCTACAAGTGTTAGCAGCTATGTTTTGGGGGGTTATTTTTTTTCTTTGGGTTTTTCCAGGGAGTGTGAGGGGGTTGTTTTGGTTTCCTTTGTTTGTTGATGTTTTTAAGGCAGATCAGAAAAATAGGTTTCATTATCTTTTGGATTACCAGAGCCAGGTATTTTTTCTTCAGCTACCTGGCAACACAGAATAATTTAAAACTCTACAGGGACTTAGCATTTCTTTATAGCTTGAGAACTTTATAGCTCGAGTATTGGGTAAGCTGTCCGAGGGGAAACACGGGTGGTAACAGCAGGGAATACCAGGAATCTTAAAGGAAGTTTTCAAATGACCCAAGAATGAGGGTGGCTGGACCCAACAAAGCCTTTGGCCAGGTACAACGTATCCAGACCAGCTGCAGCATCTGCCTCACTCGGTTGGCTTAAGAAAGCAGCACCTGATTTTAGAGTTTAAACTCGGGAGGCAGAATAGTTTAAAGCCATGGCCCAGGCTTAATGCACGGCTGGTATCCACAGTCACATACATCCGCGATCCTTCTGAGCTCAGTTCTTAGGAATATCATAGATTCGGCTTCCGCTCCAATTCCTGAAGCTTTCCCAGTGGCGTGTATAATTTTCCATACATTCATATCGCACCTCATGATATTTCCCGGAGCTGATGGATCTTTGCTTTAGGCATTGTTGATACAAAATAGTCCCAGCCTTTTTCCCACTGTTCTGCCGACATTACTGTGTTTCTCTTCTTTCGTGCAGAAGTCCCTCATGTATCCTACAGGTAATAACCTACTTGCATCATTTTGTAATTTTGGGTTTTTTGGCGTCAGCAGGACCTGCTATTCAGACGTGTGTCTTTAGCGAATGCTGCCACTTTGTTTCCTACGGACGGTTCCTCTCCTGCCCTTACTAGGAGTTGCCTGGTTTTGAAAAGAACACCAGAACACGTTCCCTTCTCCAACCACAACAGCTCATTAACAGATGGCCCATTGTGTCTGTATCGATGAGAAAGGAGGGAAGAGCATGTCTCTCAGAAAAGCGACTGTATTATCCACACCAAGTATTACAATGTCACTGAGGACATGAAAACCTACACACTATTAAACCCCTATTATTTAGTACATCATCAGGCTAGCACTGTCTTCGTATCACGTTGAAGTCGTAGCATGTAGCTTCTGTGCAGAAGCAACTGCTGTCTGTTGCCTCCAGGGTTTTCAGCCCATTGTCCGCCTTCCTCAGGGGCCCCACGAGCTGTGCACACACACTCTCTGAAAGGTGACTAAAAAATGCACAACTACATCATTACAGGCAAAATAAAATATTTAATGATACACTAATCTAAAAAAAAAAAAAAAGACTCTGTCAAGGCTTGAGAGTTCATCAGCACAGCACACAGCTCAGGATCTGCAGGCGGAAACCAAACCGTCACAGAGCTGAGCTGACGGCGGGCACCGGAGCTGCAAAATCCCAACCGAGTCCTAAAGGTCTCATTTTACAAAGTGTTTGCCACCATTTGAAAGGTTCTGCATACGGCCAAATGTCACTGACCGGAGCCACCAGAGCATCACTTAATTTGGGATTACTTAGTTTTGAGATTAATTTTTCTTGGTACCACAAATTATTAAAAACAGCGGCTATAACAGCTACCACTTCTGCTGAGAAAGTCTGGTACAATCCAGACTAACACCGCCAATCTAAAACGAGTTTCGTAATCCACCGTAGTAATCAAAGAAGAAGGAGAAATAAGAAAACTCTGAAGATAATCTGTCCTTCTAGTAAGAACACTTGCTACTCCTACAAATGTTTAATTAAAACTTTCCAGAACGAGTTGTATGTTTTGTATTAAAGATGACAATAAACGTGTTCATAACAATAACAAGGGCTTGTTGTAATAGACCGTTCCAGGCGTTAAACACATTAATGACCCATGAAATAACTGTTTCATCTGCAACACATTAAACAATGTTGTTATAACGTTGTATTAATTGAAATCCTACTCCATTCTCTCTAGATAAGGGATTACAGACTGGCTATTGAATAAGATATTTACAAATAGGTTTCTTTGTAAAGGAAAATTAAACATATCAATTAGAAGGACACAGGTGAGTAGCGAAATAGCTGGGGTTTGCCAATTTTAAAGCAACTTCTTTAACTTTTATTCTTGCAATCTTCTGTTAATCTATTCATTGAAACTTAATTAGTAATTTGGGAATTTAAATCACTAAAAAAAGATTTAGACCTTTATGTAAAAGGCACCACTGTTTTGAAACGTTTTGTTGTAAGCAACCTTTAATAAGCTCAAATTCGCACCTCGGCTCTTTAAAGCCGCACCATTGAGCTGTTTTTATTTAAAAAGTCTCTTCTTGAAATAAAAGCAATAGTCACCATCACGCCGTTGATTTGAGCACAGTGCCACTCCTAAGTAGTAAGGTAATTAAAGATGAGCGTATTCCACTATGAATTAGCCTTATCTGTGCAGAATCCTGAACGCACTGACAGCTTTGCAACAATTATAAAATATAAACCGGCTCAAGTCTTCATCAAATAGGGAACACATTTTCTCTAGCAGCATAAGTAATATACGGAGCAATATATGTAAAATTATCAGTCTGGTTTTGTAACATCTGTACTTTTTTGAATAAAAGAAAAAAATCGGACTGAAAAGAGACAATTATTTTACTGTCTGTTTCTTAGATATCAGAAAGAGAATTCTGAAATTCATCAAAGCTAACCTTCTGTTATGTACAACAGGCTAAGCTGAAAAGAATGTTAACAAGTTCAATTTTCATTCAATCAGCACTACTGCTCTCTGAAATGTTTCATTGCAGGAAAGAAATAAAAATAATCTATATGGTAATTATGAGGATGAATCCCCCAGTAACTTTCAGCTACATGAAAGGTCAGTTCTATTCAAGATATTTTATCAGTCCCCTGCACATACTCCTGTCCTGTCATTTTAAATCTGAACAGCATTTTATTTTCCCATTTACAGCTACCTGCAGAATTAAGTACTTAAGCCAAATAAGAAAAAAAAAAAAAAAAAAAGAAATGTTGAATGCTGGCAAAGGCTATAATAGCATGGAGATAAATCGTTCAGCTGCTCTCTCTCAAGCCTCTGGGGCTGCAGATTTTTCTTCTCCTGGTGCACTGTGGGTATTCAAAACTTGTTCAACATGATTTCATTTCATTTCAGGCACTGCCTGAGAAAACTAAATTACAGAATCAATCATACAGAAGGTCAGAGTGAGACTTCATTACAAGTATTGCATGCTTGCATGAATATCTTTCATTTATGACTGACCCAATATGTCACAATAGCTGTCTAGTAAAAATAATCCACTTTCTGAAATTGATGTACTACTGATGTCAATGCTACTCAGCAGGCTGGGCAGATTATAGAGAGGTGTTAAAAAAAGGAACCCTCAGGAGCACAAGTTGTAGTTTTATAGAATTGCCACAGTTTGCAGATTAAAATAATTTTTCTCTGGTCAGCTCTACAGAAAACAATGCATTAATATAAAATATGGGGGGCTGACTTTTAATGAGACTATCGCTGTTGATTTCCACTTATTTATACTCAAGTATTTATAGGGATAATATTTGCATCATGTAAATCCATGCATGCTTTGAAGTCAAATGTACATCAGCGCTCCATTTTTCAGTGACTCATTTTTGAGCATCATGATTTTATTTGCATATTATTAAAATATGAAAATTAATCAAACTGCCTCCATTTTATCTCCTCTTTTTGTCGCTGTTGTCTGCTTTTAAAATGCTGTTAAGTAAGATAAATGTGTTGTGTTTGTTGCCAATAATAATGAAGTTAATCAGCATTGTGACAAATTGTCACTCTTTCCATAGTCTGCGTGCCTCGATCCAGCTCCTGTGTGTCAGGAAAAACTCCTACCTTGTTCCTAATAGGACGAACAATTGTTAACTCATCAGCATGATCTTTTAGTAATTGCTAGGCCACATTTATTCTGAGAACAAATATCTTTCTTGCACCATGAATGATTTTTTTCAACACAGTAATATAAAAAGAGTATGTTAAAAAGAGATGATTTTTTTTTTCTTCCTGTGGGAAATATGTGAGATACTTGCAGAAGCATTATGAGGTAGCTAGCCAACTCCGTACCCTAAGGGAGACACAGGAGAACCTTGACATAACCTATTTTTAACCATGCCTCTGGCGATTCTGCATTCAAGTTTATAGGTGAACATGTCAGGTAGTACATAGAAAAAAGCCAAAGACACACAGTATTAATCATAATTCTGTCCAAGCCCATTTTATTTTTTCAACATTTGTGATTTAAAATCTCATGACATTTCTTCAAGGTGAAATTCTTCTACTGGACTTTTCAACAGGGTAGGGATACATCTATCTAAATTAAATATTGCTTACAGTAAAGCTCTGTAATGCTTCACAAGATAACCAATGAACTCAATGCAGTTCATATTAAAAATAATTTAAGTTTGCATTCAGCTAAAGAAGCTTTAGTGATTAGCAATACACTATTAATACAGCCTTTAAAATAAGACTATCCTGGTATCGCTGGATAAGAACATTGTTCTGTAAGTGTATACGAACATCATAATTATTTTACAACCTCCTCTTTAGTTCGTTCAGATATAGTAAATTCAATTGACCATGAAATGAAATTTCATAGTCAAAATGCCTCCTTTACATTTTTTTATTGCTGCAATGAAGTTTTTATAGCTCCAAGGCAAGGTAACTCATGAAATGTCTAATTTAAAGATGAATTCTAATATTATTAATAAATATTTACCAGTTTAATAAAGTGCACATTTTCCATATAAAACATGATATAATGTTCTCATTTTCTATTTTTGAAATACAGATTAACTGCTGGAAAATTTGAGTACTGAAGAGAGCTATGTGAGTTCAGGGGAAACCTATGCGAGAACCCTCTGTTAACGTTTTAAAACTTCCTGAAGCTACCCAGCACTTGTGACCACAAGCACAAGAGAAAAAGACTACTGACTAAAATACAATAGCAGGGGTCGCTCCATCTCGCAGCATAAAACAAATCAAGCAGTCGTGGGGAAATATCTGACACACGAACCGACCTGGGTGGCTCCTCCGTATCAGATCACACAATTCCTCATCGATTCTCTGTAGCAAACCGACAAACAAGTTCCCAGCCCACAGCTTTGAAGTGGCAGTCACCCTAGAAAATATCACTGGACCGTTGGGATAAAAAGGCATGAGCTCCTCTACGTCTTCCCTTGGATGTCTACAGGAGCAGTTCTTACCATTGAAGTCGATGCAAACTATGCTATTAATTTCTACATTGCACAGTCTAGGGGAAAAAAAAAAAAAGGAAAATATGCAAAGTCTTCTATCCAGTGCAAGAAGAGGTGAGAGAAGAGATGTCTAACCAGGAGGCCTCTTCTGGTTGGAAAAGTTAAGGTGACAGCATTTACCCACAGAAGAACCACATTCAGTGAAAGGATGCAAAATTAAAAAGCAAAACTGGGTCAGGTTACAAACCGCTTGGTAACACTGAGGGGATACTCGTACACGTAACACAAGACCGATGCAGCTCATGACATCTATTACACATTTCTGATTAAGTTTCGTTGGATTCAGTGTGCACACACTCCGTTACTTTATTTTTCAGGCATAACATTCCTGGCTCTCAGGTTTTATTAACCTGATCTTTCTTTAGTAGCCACCCAACACATCCAGTGTATACAAAATCCCATGCAAAATGGGATCTGAAAAGAAGTATCGTCTCCTTCAAGGCCCGTTTTAAGCAGTCCCTGCTTTGTATCTATGGAATTACTAAATTCTGTACCGCCTCAGTAGTGAGCAGTTTGCGCTTAATTCTGTGTTAGTGCTAGCTACGCTTCATGACCTCAAAGGAAATATTAAAATTTGCAGCGGAGCCAGCAGCCTGCAGAATTCCAGAGAAGTATTTGCTGTGTGTTGATTTGTGAATCTTTAATTAATTTTCAGTTGCCAGAATAATAAAAAAGAAAAAAAGATTTACATGAAATCATAACATGTCAACACGGTGACCTTTATTATGGTCCAGCAGTAAATCTGTATTTTCACTACACCAAGTTTAGGAAAAGGTCCTACATAAAACAGGTAATCAGAAAACATACAGTTGATGTAAAATATCTGTTCAAGCTAAACATTTACTCTGTCTTCAATATGCAATACAGAAACTAATTCTAATTGTAACCATTGAGTTTAAAATGCTAAGCGTGATAAACTGACTCACAGCTGTGTCTCATCACCGGCGCTATGAATGTTACTGCACAAAGCTTCGAGAAACCCACGCAGGGAGATCCCCCAAAGCTGAAAGGGAACTACAAAAGAAAGTGGAAACTGCCCCGTACACCCTCCCACTGAGACCACAGCCATACAATGTGTACAGGGTCTGGAGAAGACTCCGTACAGCCCTGCTTTTGATTGTTCTGATTAATAGGAATGATCACCGGAATCGGCCTAAAAGTCTTCGTCACAGCCCTTCCTCACACCCCACCAACCCTCCCCATTCCGGAGGGCTCCGAAGCAGCCCAGGAACACAATAGGCCCAACCTGTTACAGTCTCTATGGTCAATAAGAGCATTGGACAAAACAAAGTCTTTTTATGGCTCTGTACTTCTGAGTATGGTCAAGGTCATATACATCCCTATGAATTCTATTATAAGTTTTAAAAAAAGTCAACAATTTCCATCTACAAAGCTTTAGCCCACAGAATATACAGAAACACATGGGTTTTTACTACTGGCGTACTGCGTCTAGCTCCCTTTCTGAGCTGCTCTCAGTACTGCGCTTTCAAAATATCCTGATGACTGTCAGATGTGGGTCCTGTACTTGAAACGCAGACAAGCAATTCTTCTAAACGCTGTAGTTCACCCTGGCCAACGCAACGGTCTTTCAATTCTTGATGCCAGTATCAACTGTATAACACATTTTTGAACTTTAGCAGCACTTAGGATGCGCGTGACGCCAACGGATATGGGCTTCCAAGTCCATTCCCAAAATTAAAACTCTGTGTTTATAAAGCCTGACTGCTTCCTCACAAGAGATCTGTTCACACACAGTATAGCATTGCACTGTACATTAACAACAGTGTTTATCTCCCTGAATCCACCAATATTAAACCCTTAACCATTTGCCAACTGCCCTAGGGAACCGAATAATAGCACGTCACTGTTTGCTGTGTAACACTGACAACATGTGTCATCATTCATACAGAATACGGCTGCACATAATACAGAACATTGGCAAACGCTTGCTAAGCCTACAATACCAAGAAATCACACAGGCCTTCTGAGAGGTCAATTAAAACTGATAGATGACATAAATCTACATTACCGTGCTTTGACGGACAACATTAGGCAACGGAAACACACAAAGAACCGAACCTACCATATGCAATCCATTGCTGTGGATGACGCCATCTTGCTCCACGAGATTTCGGGATATCGTAATAGAGGGAAGATCCAAGCTCTGGGGGGGAAACTGAGGTGTAAATTCATTTCCTTGTGCAGGCAGCTGGTCGCCAAGGCCCTGAAATGGCAGCAGTATATCTGCCATCCCCAGTGCAGGGTCTGACTCGGGCGGAGGGGTAATAGGTGGGATTTCAAACTCCTCGTCCCCAAGGCTCGGCGTATGGAACGTCTGCTAGAAAAGGACAGGACAAGGCAAACCATGTTAGGGAACGCTGCTCTCAGCACCCACCTCCGGACTGGACCTGCAGTCCAAATCTTCTTTTGTTCTCACACGCAAACTCTATGCACAACAAAATTTTTAAGTTTCGTACGCTGAAGGGGTTTGTGGATCATTCTGATTAAAGATTTAAGTCTCATTATCATATGGCTTTAATGGAGTATCAGTATTAACAGTTTTTTAATGCGTACTTAATTAGCAACATCTGTCTTTGCTGTTAGGCTGAATATCAGCTACGTTGGATTTGGCTATATAACAAATTGCCACTTTATTGATATGTTAGTAAAATAGCACAAACAGCTTACATGACTCTCACGCTTCATAAAATACTGACAATTTTGTAGCACACACACACAGCGTTAATTCAGCACTGACCATTTCACGGTTTTTTGTTTCCTTTTTACCTACGAATAAACATGAAATGCTATCATCCTGGTGTTTATTTCTTTGCGTTTCCATCCCAAAAGTACAATGCACCCTTTTAAACAAGGGTTCTAATTTGGAAGAGAGAAACATGCGAGAGAGTGAGGGTGATTACAGCAGCTTCCCGTCTTTCTGAAGCAAGGAAGCTTTGTTTGAACAGTAGGTTTGTTACAAACTAAACACCTGTTAAGATGCCCTGAGCAATACATTTACTGCCAGTTATCTTCAGGGTTTGTGCGTGTTTCTGCGTGTGCGTGTGCCTGTCAAAGATAATCTTTATTCAAGCAGAGCCTGTATCTGGCTTCAACAGGGCTGACTTTTGTTTGGGAAACAAATGAGTTATGCTTACTGAAATTTCTTGTGAGTTAAATGAACTTTCATATATTATTTCAGGTCCACTGCTGCTTAATAACAGAAATTCAGTGCTTGAATTTAGGCCATTTTAAATGTACCCAAATCAGGACAGTCTTGATCAAACTGGGCAGTTGGCAATCCCAAAACGGGCACTCTCGCCTTGTTCTGGACATGGAAGGCTGCTCTGGGATTTGTTTGTTTGCATTAGTTCAGGATTTGAGTTGGGGGGGGGGGAAGGGAAGAACTGTTTTATGTATTATTTACATTGTTTGAAAGAGTGACTTAATGCCAGTTAATTTAAAAATGATACGTTCAGTGAAAGATCTCATTAACTGCTGCAAATTGTCATCCTTCAAACTGTTAATGATGATATAAATTAATAACCGCTTGAGAGAAGATGGGAGCTGAAACAAGAAAAACCTTTCCTTGCATATAGAACCTGTCAGCTGTCATTATTGGTCTCACACCAGAAATGATGAGGTCCCAGACTGCTGCAGTCTGCAGTACCGTCAGTCTGCTGAGACTCTACCCATCTCGCTCGATCTGCAAGACTGTAACTTAATTCTGGATGTGAATGCTGGGCCTGGATTAGGGAGACGTTTGACTTCCCTGCTGCTGTATTACAAAAGGTGTGAATTTTTCTTCCTGCGGACCCCTTCGTTCACAAACACAAAGGACGGATTGGCCAGGAGAAGTGGTTGGCTAATGAACATAACCCTATGGCTGCATTTGCAGTTATTTTGGCACTAATGTGGTCTAGTAACAGATGCAACTGTAATTTGTGACTCATTTGCTACCCCATTACTGCTTAATGAAATCTAACATATCACATTAACAATACGGATAAACACTCATTCTTGATATGTGGCATTTGGCTGTTTTCATTACCACTGTAATTAACACTTGAAATATTATTTCAATAAATATTTAAGGTGTTTTAAAATGGGTCATAGTAATCATGACATTGAGACAGAAAACATAAAGCAAATGTGTGGCTTCTAAGCCTGTATGTGCTCTAGGATTACACTCTTAAGGCATTATTTACAGGAATAAAACGGGCTCGTAGCTCAGCAGCGCTCAGGCCCAAAATCATCGTGAGAAAGCTACATTCATGTTAATGCAAAACCACTATAATTAAATATATTGTAACACCGCAATTGCAAAGTTAGCTTCACTCTTTAATGTGAACATTAACAATCATATTTTTACTCCTTGTTCAAGCAAAAGGGTTCAGTGAAATCAGTGTTATTATAGTACATTCGAACCTCTCTTTACGTGACACATTTATGAGATGGTAGTAATTATAAAAACTGGATCTCTTTTCCTCATCTAATAGAATAACTCTAGGACAGCTGTATAAATATATAACACAGCTAGATAATAATACAATACAATATTTTACTTAGAGAAGTAGCATTCATCTTAATACTTACAGCTTACTACAAACGGGAGGAGAGTAAACTGATGAATACCCTAGCATTTTGCTCAAACATGTATACACACCTCTTTTAAAAAACATACAAGGACCTAAGATTGAGGATAAAATAGATGTAATCTAAGAAGAAAGAAAGCCCCTTAGTGATGTAGCCTTAAATCCAAATCGCTGGGCTATTCAGTCTGTAAAAAGAGCCTGCATAGTATGCAATTTGGGATTGCAGAAAGGTGCTGTTACGACCAAAAGATGGTATAACATTTGTGGGATTTATCTTACCAATTACATTTTTTAAAGTTATTAACTTTTCAAATATTTATTTCTTACACATTTTTTAAAAAACTGTGTGCATGCTTAAATGCCATCTGTACCGAAATGTTCAAAACATTTGTTCCTTTTGATAAAAATGCAAATCTGGAGAACTGTTGTATCAACATATAACAGCCAATGTCTGACACGGTGAATTATCACAGCTGGAATTAAATTGTCTCTGAACAGCTGCT
The DNA here is from genome assembly GCA_013398225.1 of Steatornis caripensis. Taxonomy (NCBI): domain Eukaryota; kingdom Metazoa; phylum Chordata; class Aves; order Caprimulgiformes; family Steatornithidae; genus Steatornis; species Steatornis caripensis. Next base: position 921,845 of record VZSC01006098.1, on the reverse strand, counting down.
GGCAGCAGAGCTTTCATCAATGTTTGATTCAAATGTAGGAAAGAAATTCTACAGAAAGAAACATCATGTTGTCATTACAGATGGGGTTTGTGTTCATTATCACAAATAACACCGGAGCTAGTGCCAAACAATATTCCCTTATCTAAGCAGTCTTGCTGGGTAAAAAGAGATGGTGACCATTGTATAAATGATTCATAAAATACGACTCTTAATTCTAGCCTTCATATTTATTGTTACACCTTTCTGCTTATTTTCTCTGAGATCGCTTTCTTAAAAGTGCACAAGAATACCTGTGACTGAATCACCACTTCCAACACAGAAAATCAAGGCTGCCCAGTTTTCTAAGCTTCCCTCATCTTGGGAAGACAATTTATGGCATGCACCCTATCTAAATACTCAGTTCTTGTTCTCCAGGTTGCTATGCCCATTACCAGACAGTGCATCTCACGCTTTCCATCCTTCCCTCTAGAATAAGAGCTGTTGGTTTTTAGTGATGAGCAAAAGGTGTTTCTGTCTGGAGCTGGGGTCAGTAGTAGCATGTTGATGGTCTATTAACTGGTTGTAAGGCGGCACCGCTGTAACAAATACACGGAGACTGTAGTTGCCATACCTTTCTCCTATTTCCATTCTCAAAGGCGGTGAGCAAATACATCACCTCCACAACCCTGCCAGCCCCCACGAGCCCGGCCCCTGGGTTTGTTCTTGATCCTGGTCAGAAGTTTCCTTCACGCAGCACACACACTTCGGGCAGCAAAGTTGGGTTTGGTTTTCTAACTTATATGAGTATTAAGAACCCAAATTAAAATGTTTGTGTCTATACCACGAATTAGCACACTAGCTAGTAATGACTAGTACTAAGCTTGCTTTCAAAGTGTACACCTACTGTGTTTTTTATTTGTTTCCTTCTGATTATAATTTTTTTCATACATAAAGCACATTTGTTTCTATTGACATGCTATGTAAGTAACAGCCTTATGGACAGCTAAATTGACTAGTAATGGAGAACTGTCAGGTTATTTTCTTTCTCATTAAAGTCTTTATTTTGTGCTCCATAAAACACACAGAAATTCAGCACTTCACTCTTCAACCATTCAAAGTCTGTTAAATTACCACAGCAAACAGCAGAATATGAGCATAGATAAAAAAGGAAAACATCTACCTCATTTGCAGCAAGAAATGCATTATTTGCCTCTGCCATGTTCATGTAGTTGTTATTGTTTCCAAACTGAAAGAAAAATAAATATTTGGATTTAAATGCATGCCACGATTAACTTTTCTTTACTGGCATTGAAAAAGTTGAAAAACCCCAACAAAAACAAAACAATAAACAGATAAGATGTAATTTTGCAGATGTTCTTTCAAACATCCAACATAGATTGGATTCAACATTATTATTATTATTATTATTACATATTCTGCCTCCCCAGGTCTATACATGGAAGGTATCCAAGTGCATCTCTTCAATTTTCATTGTCCACGTAGCAAAGCCACTCCACAGACCCAGAGGTGACTTTGGAAATTAAGTGCCCATTAGGAAGAGACTGCTCTTCTGAAAAGACATTTCGACTCTACTACATCTTTCCCAACACGCATTATAATATATCTGATGATGATCCTGATCCGGAGGACTGCCGCAGCTAGAAGTAGCTGGCATATTACTATTCCAAGTAGACCTGGTTTTAAAGAGATGAAGGTCAAATAAGGGGAAGAATGAGAATCTGTAGCCTTGTTCTTAAAATCCCATTCTTTTCGCAAAACTAAAAAGCCAAACAATCTCCCTTCGTCTGTCCTTCATTCCAGCTGAGCTCCCACACCCCTGTGAACACTAACAGTAGAAGATTTTGCAAATGCGAGAAACCACATCACACCAAGACCTTGAGATCCACCCAGAGCAGAGCAGGCCAAGTGCCCACTTGCTCCCGCCGAGGTGCAACTACTCTCACACACATGAGTGATCTGAAAGGATCCTCTCAGATGCCATAGAGTCACTTCCTCCAAATTCTCAAGTATGAGCATTTGTTGAAGAAGATAAGTACTTTTCTTTTGCAGACTGAACATAGAAAAGAAAGAGATTATTAGCATCTGGTTACTTGGCACTTAGTGTGCCTTATTTCCTTAAACGGCACTTCCAAAACACAGGTAGTCTGGTAACTATTTCTGCACTTGTTCCTGGAGCAGGCAGGCATCTAGAGTCTTTGCTTCAAGGAACAGGTACCACCCATGTCATAGATCTACCACTAAAACATTAAATCACAAGCTTTCACATTTTCATATTTCCATTATCAGCCACAGCGCACACCGCAAAGTAGGAGCAGCAAATGAGACAGAAGTCCCTCTGCTGTCCCTACAATGCCCTGCTACATCACTGCTGCTAAAGCCACACTGAGCATTCCTCCTTTAACTCCTACCTTTAAGTTCCATAAAGCAGGTTTTTTTCATGTAGGCTTTGTTTTATCTCGCCAGATCTTGGTGGACCCGCCCCCCTCAAACCGCAACAGGAAACTCTATCGCCAGCAGCCTAAGCTCTGCAACAAGTGGATGAGGATGGGTAACCATGCACTTGCACAGATTGTTCTTTCCAAGCAAGAAATTCTGTTGTGCTTAACCTGTCCTGAAAGGAAAACCACCTTGCTTCAGCTCAATTCACTACTGCAGTACTTGGTGCCTTACTGTTTTTAGCAGGGAAGTGTTTCAGACCCTGACTCTCTCCAGTTCCTCCAGTATCCTAGAGCAGCAGAGGGGCCAGAGAGATCCTTTCAAGGAAGGCTGAAAACTCCCTGAAAACTCCAAAATCCATTTCTTAAAATAAAACCAAAAGTTAAAAGGCAGGAAACAAAACCAAAAAAAAAAAAAAAAGAAGAGGAAGAGGATACTATAGTGCTGGAGGATAAAAAAAGGGAAGTTGGGACACAAAGAACTGGAGCCTTGTGTACCTGATGAGTTGTCTGATTGACAAAACAGGACATCAACAAACTCAGAAGACAATCATGGGGAAGAAGGAATACGATATGAGATTCCTCATTCTGAAGCATGAAATTCCATTTGTGTATTTAACATGCTGAATCTTTCAACCTACAACACATGTTCAGCAACAGAGGCCTTAACACAATATGTATGCTGCCTCGTAGCTATTAAAACTCTGTTATCCCCAGCTATGCAGATACTCAATAATGTCATCCATTTTTTAAAAGCCCAGATGTCACCCATTTTTGGAGATCAAAAAATTCAAATAAAGTTGCACATCCAAATTACCATTTTGGCACATGAGGATGCGTGTGTGGATTTGTTGCACAAAGACATAGTACTTTAGCTCAACAGCGAGATCGACAGGAGAGATTTTTTTTTTTTCATGTCAGTGGCAAACTGAGAAGGATTTACATGAAAAACTCAAACGGCTCCAATAGAGTTGTTCTTTCTACAGTAACAACAACAAAGAAATTGAAATCAGGTTTTCACATTATACCTAAGCACAAAGGTACAATCGACAACTATAGCTCTAACACTGGATAAATAAGTGGGAACAAACCCTCTCCTTTTTTAACGAGCTTAGCATCCTAGGGCCTCCAGTGCCTCAAAAGGGAAATGTAGCTGATTTTTACCTTGAAGAGTAAAATTCTACATTGTTTTGATCTACATATATTCCTCATCCCACAGCTACCACTGTTCTGATTGCCAAGTGGTTTTCTTCCTTTTTGTTTTATTACAGTAAAACAAAGGGGAAAGTGACAACATAATTTTCCATTTTATTAAGACCGTGGGAGCAAATGACATAACGAGGAATGTCAAACCTAAAAGTTACAAGCACATATCCTTAGATTCTTTCTGTTCTTGGGCTACAATATTTAAGACTCTGTTGTGTATGACTCGGGCACTGGTGTCAGAACCTGGCATATTTAGGCTCTTGTTAGGATGGATCATAACTAATGTTATTTAATTTTTTTTTTCCTCTGAATTAGAAATCCATTGAAGGCACACAACAATTATCAGTGGGGATTTCTAAGATTAAACTTCCTTATTATCGAATGGTACCCATAACAACAAAAGAAAATAAAATGGTTATTATCTTAAGGACCTAAACAATTCAAAAAACAAATTAAGCTTAGAGTGAAATAAGAACTGGGTTAGAAATCCTCTTCTGAACAGTTAGCCTGCGAATGTAATTACTGAAGAAACTACAGCTAATCAGCTGTGAATTGTATCCATTAATTAGTATTTGCCCTGGAGAAATGAGAAAAATCAGTAACAATGTTAACACTGCAATGCACTGATGAGTACTGAAACACAGGGCCCTCAGCATTTAGTCAAGCAGGTGGCTCCAATGGTCCAAGTAATTTAAAAAGCTCTCACCTGAAGTGCAGAGCCGGAATTACAAAGCACTCCTTGCATATCTTTGTATCTATATAAGGCTATAATTAATGGCTTTTAATTTAGAAACACTTTGCGATCAGCTGGGAACAGTTATAAATCATTCTAAATAGAACAAGGGGTTCTTGTCTATTTTAGTAAAATAATTCGGGAAAGATGTTTTTTGTGAAATGACCCTTGTTGCAGTCAACATTTTTCTCCATTTATTTTCTTAAGGATCCTTTGCTCAAACCCCTCACAAACATCTCAGAGCATTCCTACACTTGACAGCAGGCATTCAAATTGAAGGTGAGACCCAGCAATTTGGTCTGCCTAGGTATACTCCCGTGGGGTCCCACCTGTTGGATTTCCCTGGGACAGAAAGAGAGTAAGATGCAGCAGTCAGTCCAGCTATCTCCTTGCTTTGTGCTGGCTTTGGGATGCTTTGCAAATTACTTAGCCATAGCAATTAGCAAGGGTTTGCATAAACTTTTGCATCTAAAGATCTCAGAGCACCCTCGCTCTGTAACTACGAAATAATAAAACCTTTTCAGCTTCCTTTGGCAACACATACCATTGCATTACAAACTACTATTTGTTTCCTTTGATTTCAGGAGTTCAACAAACTCCATCTTAAGTTTTGATAAATATATCAAGCATGAGTACCACTACTTACTACCACAGCAAACCAAGAGAAACGACACGCATGCGTTGATTTCATGAAATGGACTGCAAACAAACAAAATCTCTTCTGAACTTCTTGTGAATCACAGCTTTCATTCTTCATGCAAATCACTGCATTGAAGCTATCACAGTTCAGTCATCTTCTCTTTTATGTTGCAAGAGCACTTGAATCTTGGCCCTACTGAAACCCATAAGAACGGACAGGAGGAGAGTAACGACAGAGACCGGAGGTTTGCTTACAAATACCCTGTACAAAGAACGTCAAGAAAATTGATTATGTCTAAAATAGCTTGTTGAAGCTCTTCTCTTAGCTTTGACTACCAAACCTGAAACCTAACATCTAGCCTTATTCATCTTTTCTAGGAAGGGTGTATATTTGCGATGCTTAGAGAAAATTCATGCCCTCTACTCCTCGCCCAGCGCACGCTCTAATGAAGGACAAATCACCTCCTGCTCAGGACTGGGGATATACAAACTATACCACTGCCCCACTTCTACAAATTACACATTTTCACAGACCAAACCTTCTAGGCCAGATGTAATGATACCTGTTTGCAAATCCAGGGACTAGCCACTTTGAATTAGCAGAGCACAACGCCGCTTGGGTTCTCAAGCTACTCTTTGCACTCACTAGAACTTAAAAGTTGGTTGGTTACGAAAGCTGAGATTAATGAACAGTTGTTTTAAGAAAGAAGCCTGATACGATGAACGTCACAGAAACCTCGGCAGTTTGGGATAAAAATCAGTGATTAAATGTCCATAGAGTGTGAATTTCTACTGAAAAAAATCTTCAGAAAAATATCAAAAGATTAAATAGTGGCTACTGTCTGAGCCCTGTTTTTGCAACTGTGATGAGTCAAAAGCCACAGCAAGAAACAAAACAAGCAAAAGAGAAGTTTACACCACAAAACCGTAACATTAAAAAAGCATCCAAAGTAAAACCAGTAACTACTTTTGAAGGTGTTATGGACACACAGAATAACATTTTGAACCTATGAAAGTTAATGGGAATTTTGCTACTGATTTTAATGGAGAAATTATTTTACTTACAACATTCAGTCATCAATATTTATTACAACATTCTACGTTTCTGTCTTTAAGCCAACTCAATTGCGGTGCAACTCTGATCTGAAAAACATTAGAACTCACACCCACTATTCATTTTCCAAAAAGTGCAAATACAGAAATACACAAGTAACTTAAGAGCAGACATAGAGGAGCCCAGACTGAGCACCTCAATGAAACAAAAATGAATTTTATATATACTAGTATTTTTATGATCATCAGTAAAACTAGATTCATCAGGCAAATACATTAGACTTCCTAAAGAATTCTTTTTATAACATTGTTGCTTAATTTAATAGTGCCAGCACAAGGAAGAAGAAACCATCGGAAGGGTTATTGCTCCAACACAGAATACCACGGAATGCGAATAAATGTCCCAAATGAAAAAAACCACACAGAATATATCCAGAACAGGAATGAAACAAATATTATCATTTCCTCATAACTAATGTGGACACTAACATTTTGCTTAAAAGGAATGATCGCAATTCTGTACTCAAAGACTATCTATCATATATCTGAGAATAAATAAAAAATTTAATAGTTACTACAGAATCCAATCCTACCTCTTTTTTTTTATTATTAAAAAAAGCCCTATCCCAACCCTTACTGCAAAAATAGAATTCAGACTTAGTTATCATGACATCAACAGTCCTTTCAGAATTATTCATTAACGTTTAGTCAAAATACACACTTAAAGTTTCTCCGGACAGCGTCTCCAGACAAAATTCTCACTGGCTTGGTGCTGAACTACCGCCTACAGAACTAGCTCTAAACTAGTTCTGTCACAGCACGACATACCCACTTGCATATGTATTTTAGATAGTTACACATCCAAATTCTATCATTTCTGATGCCAATTTACTGCTTATGGACAAGGGCAGCCTCAACAGATCACACTTACAGTATTTCTGTAACAAAATTAGAAGCCATATTTTTAAAAATACAGCCATTAAAATAATTCTTTTACGGTGTGAGCATGCTCATATCTTTTATATAGAATAATATCTACCTGCACAAATATATATCATGGCAAGGATCTCAGTTCTATCTTCATATTTGGCAAATTAATTCCTCTGAGCTTACACTATCCTTATGAGTAAAAAGAAAGATAACGATCCCAAAAGATGTAATTACAGACCAAAACTAAATTACTTTGCAGGTCTAAGTACTGTATCTTAATAATTTCACCAGAGAACATCTTCACTGCATTTGGGCAGATTTGATTTTGCTGCCTGACCAATAATTACAGCTCTGGCAAATACAATGTCTGATAAGGACATCAATTAAGAATGAGCATTGTGTTATTTAAAAAAAAAAAAATTCATCATGTTCACAGCCTGTCTGATTGAATGAAATGCCAAATTAAATTAATGGAGATTGCTAAGTCTAGCTGGCTGGTGGGGAACCATGCAGAAAGTGGGACAGCATAGACAATAAACTGTCTGTAATTAAAAGATGAGAAGCTGGACTGATGCTACTTCAGCCTGATTACTCCAAACAAAACAATATACACTAAAATTACTCTGGCAACAGAAGTAGATGGAGTGGGAGGAGGGCTGGGAGTGGGGACTTTCTTCCTTTTTATTTTAAAAAATAGTATCAACTATCACCATCTATGAACAGCAGTGTCTTCACCAGATGTACTAAATTAAATATTGGGGTTTTTCTCATCAGGAAACACAATTTATTTTCTCAATGAACGTAAAAATAACAGACGAGAATTCTCCAATCATTTCTGTTCTAGATGGATATCCAGCTAATCTCTGTAGAGGCTTTACTTTTAAGTATGATGTGTTCATAGCAGGAGCAGAGTGTTCTTTTCTGGAACAGCAAGTTCTTCATGACAGTTTCAATATTTCAGAAGCAGTAGGTGGTATTCGTATTATTTTATAAAATACAAACATTCTATTTCATTTTTGCTATTAGAAACAATGAGGCAGACTTTAGTAGCTGGTTCACAGATGCAATACCACTAAAGTCGTTAGGGACTTACATCATTATAAGTGAAAGAAGCATCTTCTAGAACCTGAATTTTAAAACCTTGTAAATAAAGTAGTTTTATCTCAGAATGAATGCAAAGTGGTATTCTCGATTTTGACGCTATGTAGCTACCCGCAGAAATTTCTGTACTCCTCTGGCAAGACGCTAACCTTTTGTAAGAAATAGCACGCACTGCCAGACGCAAGAAGTATTATTTACGGTAGACAACATGCAGCTATTGCAGGTGAAGGATTGGTTCGCTGAGTATAAAGGAGATGGAGAGTTGGTCCAGACGCAGTCAAAAGGCTGTCCGTTTGGGTCAGCCTTTGACCAAATGTCAGTAAGCAGATAACATGTCCCTGGTACATCAAAGACCAAACCGCTATGTGCGTGTGTGCGCAAGCGTACGGATACATGCACAGAGACACTGCTTTTGTCAGCAAAAGATACAATTTTTGAAGAATTTCCTTAAGTACTGGACCACCAGGTAGCGTGTACTATATATGCCAAGTTTATAATTGAGCCCTTCCGTTCATATTGTTACAGTAAACTTGTGATCAGTGATTATTCTCAGAAAGTACAATAGAAATCAGCTTTCTGAGATGGAACAGAGAACTCTTATTTTCAGTAGATAATATCTTCTGGAAGCAGGTTCATTTCCTGCTACGTTCTGCCTACAGATTTTCTAGGGAAGATCTTCATGTACCTGTGAAAAACTACCCAGGAAGTGTTAGCCTTGGTGACTTCAGCCACCAGAACTTACTACATGACGGTTACTTCTCTCCGTTTCTTCCACATCAGAATTCTGTAACACATCATATCAAGATCCTGCAATAATCAGGAGAAAACGCAGGCCCCATGAAGAACAAAAGGAGTTCCTATAGGGGATTTCACATCAGAAAGCTTAATTTCTTAAGAATACATCACTGATGAGCAACCAGCCAACAACAGAGGAAGCACAAAATGTTAAAATAAACCTATGTAAAGTACTCAGTTTTGCAGTCACATCTCCAATGCTGAATTTTAGGCCAATGAATAATCTCATTAGTGGTTCATTAATTATTGAATCCGTAAAATCATACATTCAACAGTCTTTGGATATTTAAAATCTTAAAAGCCTTTAATTCAGGGGACCATTTAGTTTCCAATTTTTGAGCCTTAAACATCTGTCACACTAATTGTTATATATATATGTCCATATACGTGTGTCTATGCATATATATACGTATACACACACATTCTCTACTCTTTGCTTAGAGTAAAAAACATCTCAGTGGGATAAAATACTTGAGGCAAGATCCTAAAGAGAAATAGTCATTTGTATTTTATTCATATATCCTCAAATCTCCATCAGACACACTGTTTGCAGACAGTACAGATTTTTAAAGTTTCAGGAAAGCAATTAGAACGAAAATATTTGAAGTTACTTTAAAAGCTTTCAGCCAGCAAATAAAAACTTCGACAATAACAATAAAAAGCACTGAGTTAATCTCTCTAATTCCAGCCAAACTCCTTAATATGAACTCCCTCACTAAATTCCATGGCCAAAAGCAGTAACTGAATGATATGTTGCCAAGTGTGATACTGTGCAAGTCTCGGGAACAGTAATGAAAGGAATATTTAATGGTCTCATGTTAGACATTTCCAGATCTCTTAAGAAGGATACAGTCTATAAAAGTTTTTATATGCAAGAAGTAACTTTGTATGAATATGCACAGTATTATTATTCTGTTGACTGACACTCAAGGCAATTCAACACATGCAATGAATAGATTTTTAATTCTACTTAGTACATATTTAAATGCATAAATAATAAAAGGTGCAGTCCAAAGTGCAGTCCAGGTCCCAATATTTATACAAGATTAAGGTGTTGTAAAGTTAGCCTTAATCCTGAAAGTTGTCTCCAAGACAAACATACCAAATCGCTGTCACATGTTCAAAGAGTTTCAATTTACCATTTGGGCTCTTTGTAGACAAGAACGGATTTTCCATTCTGCCCACGTTGCCTTCAAAATTAGTAAAATGGAGACTCAAACATGGATTCTGAGTGTATCTCTGCATCCACCTACATATGCTAAGACTACTTTTCCTCTGCACAAGGCTAATAAAAATATCAAACTTAGACCAATCCACTGACTTTCACATAAAAAAGACATCACAAGATCTACAGATGCTACTTGAAAGAGTTCTGAAGCACATGCACTATTATCACAGCCTGTTGATGCCTGAAGCTTAAAATACAGGAAGACAACAAATGTTAAGATAAACACATTCAGGAACAAAGCCAAGGAGAGGCCACTGTGGTTTAACTTATTTGTTTAAAAATATATGAATATTTAAAGAACATGTTTTCTTTCTTTGCTTTCTAACCTAGAGATGTTTGCAGTGACAAACTACAAAATTACTTTGTGGTCACTCTCATGAGCCTGTACTTGTTGCTGGAATAAACCAGATTAGACATAAATGTCATGGAAGGAATATATTGCTAAAATGCAAAAACAACTTATATGGCTACATCTCCTGTTTATATCTAATTTTCTAGAACTTTGTATAGCAATCTGGATTCCACATGAGAAAGGTCTTCTCAAATACGCAGCTTCACAGAATCCATTCAATATATGTATTTTACAAGTCACATTTCTCTAAACAGCTCAAATTATACATAAGATCTCCGATTACATCAGAGGACAGATGGTGGTTAAATTACGCTTTTTTCCACAACCGCTCTGAAGAACTGACAAGAGGGTAAAGCACAATTGCTCCCTTTCCACGGCCCTGTGAGAAGATGGAAATGTCTCTATTCTCCGTGCCACTTACCAAATGGAAGAGGATCAACAGCCTCAGAATGGCCTCAACACATACACATGGTACTGCAAGAAAGTTGCAATGCCTAAATATCCAGGACACATAACACTTGGAAGATAACCTGCAAGAAAGACCCAAACCCAAATCTGTGGACCCGATTCTGGGGCCGCCCCTCCGATATGCCTTCCCACACGTCTCCGGGTTGTGACAGGAGCACCGATGCCTGCACTTGGCACCATGACTGGAGGTTGCTAGCTCCGGGACAGGAGTCCCCCAGCACACATGGGATCTGAAAGCCAGCAAGGTCCTGAGAGAGAGAGCAGCACAATGCCCCCTCCTGCTCTAACACACCACGGTCAGTACTAAGGGCCCTTCTTTAACTCCCCCCTCAGCCAGGCTGTAAGATAACTCTATACCTCTATTTGAGTATTCTTTTAGCCCCAACAATTTACGTTTAATTGCTGTAAGGGATATTTTAATAGCTTGTTTCAGGGGAAATGTATAAATACAGAACTGTTTTTGCCACATGAACATTTGTGTTTCACCTTCCTCTTCGAGGCATTACGTTAGTACAACCAAGGTGTTAACCATGTCTCCCTCCTCCCATTTATTTTATATAAACTGTCTAAGCATTGAATCTAAGCATTTCTTAATATAATGACAGCATTTTATTCTTAGAATCCCAAGAAATAGTTTTATATCACTATATTCAAGATTACTGTAACATTTTCTCACACGAATTTGAAGTGATGTGATTATACTGCAATTGGGCTGTAAGTAGCTTTTCTTAGAATCTTATATCAAATTTCACTCACTCCAGCAAAAATTGTAAATTCCATTCTAGACTGTGATTGAGCTCTACTACACTAGCAAATTATATAGAGTTTTAAATATAAAATTCATGGAGAAAGGGTGAAGCAGATGTAGACATTTTATAATAATCATAATGGAGGATCAGTCAAGACACTTTCAGGCTAAAATCAGTACATGCATAAAATCTTAAATATCTCAGCTCTCAGTCATGTTGATACCATGGGTTCCTGTGACTTTTTTATGAAATTAAATACGTTCCACTTCAGAAATCCTAATCGTAGTCAAATAGAAAAACAGAAATTTTTTTTGAAGTCTATATCAACTCTACTTCATTATATGCAAAGCTGTACAAAGCAAGCTGTCTACTGCACAGACAGCCTGTAGGATGTAACCCCTCTTATTACACATGTATCCAAACGAGAACATGAGAAAAGAGACCCAGAAATACACCAACTCCAGGGCTAGAGTCCATGACAGTTACCCTCAACCAAAGCCCTACGCTGCAGCACGCAATAAGCAATGCTCTTCTATGTGGGAAGAACAGGAAAGCACAGGTGAGGCTCAAGGATTTCATGTGCTAACCTTGTAAGAACAGAGGTTGTACAAGAAAATGACTGACAGGCACAAGACTTCGGAATTTTCCTCAGGTGAAGGCATTTTCCAATTTGGAAAAATTGCATGTGTCAATGTAACATAGATTATGGTTGCATTTCAATAACAGGCACGTAACACTTCACTTCCTCCTGTTTCTTTATCTTACATCAACCTTAAACCTGGAGGATTTTTCCGCTGTATTTACTTAGGAGTGGATTACAAATCCCACAGCAGGGAGGCCTCTGGAGAGTCTTCAGGAACAGCTAACTTTATTTAAACATGCAAGATTGAATTGGATGCAATGGTCTGCAGTAACAGTAGAGGAGAATTGAATTTAAGAGTGGAATAATCCCTCATGCTATCTTGTATTCCTAATTTATGCCACTGAGACTAATCAGGCTTAATTTATCTATCTTTAGCTTACCACTGTTTCATTCCAACCTAAAGGCAACGTTTTGGGCAGCAGAAACTTTATTTCGTAGGTGAGTAACCTATTTTAATTGCATTTTCATCCATTACTACAGTCTAGCATTTTCTTCACTTAATTGGGTCACTGTATTTCTTCTTGTAAGCGGGCACAGAAATTACTTCTGATATTGATTGCAGCCCCTGAGGTTCTGCCGAGAGTTGAGGACACACAAAGGGTACACGGCAAATTCTATTTATGACAAGTCAAATGAATAAAGTTTCACTCCAAACCTTCACTCCCAGTAATAAAAAAATCCCATGAAAAACCTGCTGTTAAAATACTGAAATCTTATATGAAGCAAATTAATGCCAGTTAAGACAAATCAGGTTGCTCTGCTTATAATCTTATTTCAAATGCAACCTCACCAATAACCTCAGACATGCTGGGCTGGAAATGCCGAGCACCATATGAAAGCCAGGCATCTCAAGTCTTCAGGTGATCTTCAGCATTGATGTTTCAAAATACTAAGTAATAAGCCTTATTAAGTGCGTATTAATAAACACACCAAGCATCTCAGTAATTTAATTTCTCCTCATGATTTTCAGATGCCATAGAAAAAACAATGTTTTTTTCATATAGGATTAAAAATGGTAATAAAAGCTCTCTTGAATAGTCAAGTACTACCCTTCGTGTCTTGATGTAAGGAAGTCTGAGCTTTGATACATGCAAATTCTTGAGGTTCTTTCTGGAAGTATAAGAGACACCAGATTCTAGTGGCATTTCAGCTGCCAAGCTGTTCCACAGCTCACAACTCACGCTCTGAAAATATTCTCCTAACTTAATGGACTCAGACAATTCAGTGTCTTATGCTATTCACAGCAAAGAAGTTGAATACTACTTGTTGAATTTAAAATAACCAGATTTAGCTTTAGTATGAATTTGAACGAGATGTATGAACTAGCTGTAATCTCTTCATGAACTTTCGTTTTCTGAATGTTCAGAAACTATGCAAGATATTCCTAGAAACACCTCTTAATTACAAGCCAGGTTAACAATCGGAGGTCAAATGGGAAAAGTCACAAGCTCATATCCTCATGTAGCACCCTTAAATTTTCCTTATTGGCTAATGGCACAATGGTGATCTGAGCTCTACAGAAACATTTCTCAGGTATCCGTGAGACAGTATTTTTGATACAGAAATCATTCTGATGGAACTAAATAATACTTTGTACCATAATTGCGTGCCTCTGGCAGGCAGATGCCTGCTACAACTAGCTGCAAACTACTGGGAGTTTTCTCATTTTTATTTTATATCTTGAATCTTACCATTCCATCCTACTTTTAGAATAGAAAATTTCCCAGAGATCAGAAATCTTTGTGTGGTAGAAGTGAGACTCGGACTCAGTGCACTCTCAGAAAATCCTATATATTCAGGGGGGTTTTCCCAAATACCCAGGGCTAAAGCTGTTTCATTACTGTGTTATATTTTGGATCACATAATAACTTTAGCCAAGTTTTACTACACAGACAGATTATGTTTCTGTGACATCAAAGTTGCGTAAGAGTCGAGAACGACTAATCCCATGTCCAGTTCTGGTGAGCAAATGAAACAATGCGAAAGTGTGCAAGGGAATGTGAAACATGAAAATCACTTTATATGTTCACGGTAAGAACAAATCACAGGAAATCCACAAGGTTGGTTGCTTCATTGTCTGCAAAACTGGGGAGATTTTGCTCTACCAAAAAATTTATCAGTAATTTCTTCTACCTGAATTGGGAGACACTGTACGCTATTAGCGTGAACGCAACAAAGAAGGTAGGAACAGAGGAATAGCACGTAATGTTCTGGCAGCTCTCTTGGCACCAAAAGAGGAAAATAACAACCTAGGGTGGGGAAACAACTGATTGGTCACAGTAAAAACTAAATGGTATTATAAATCGTGACTTCATTTGTATAAGTATCTAGAATTGTTTCTGATAATATTTTATTGTCCAGCGATCTTTAGACTTAAAAAACTCCAAACCAAACCATCCTCAAGATAACAGTTTTGCCTGTAATTGCTTGCATGATCTGCCCTGGAATTATTACAAGAGTCCTCCAGTGAAAGAGATTCCCTTTGCTGATCAAAACAAGGTTCCTTAATGGTATTTTCAAAACTTGTGAAGAACAAGGTAAGAAATACATATGTACTTTAATAAGTGATCTGAGTTTTCAAACATGATATACATAGTCTGGTTTTGAGAGGCATAAAAAGACGTACGAGTGCTATAAAATGATGTACAAGTGCTATAAAATGATGTACAAGTGCTGGGTACTAAGAGGCAGAGAAAGGGTGGAAGAAAGGCCCTTAGAAAAGTATAGTAAGGGAATGATTATCAGAGTAGGATAATAAAAATTAGCTTATCAGATAGATAAGGAAAAGGTAAAACTGAAAACTGGTAAGGGAAAAGGAATGAAAATAAACTGAGGGAAGACCAACTGATAGCAAAGGAGAGGTAACCAAAATTAAAGGAAAAAAGATTTAGAAGTTTGTGGTATCTTATAAAACATTATTTTGTGAGCATCTAGAAGCAATTCAAAGCCTACGTATTTACACATATTTTCATATAAATGTCATTTTTTCATATTTTGGAAATAATGGAAAGCTTGTAACAAGCTCACACGGAAAACTCTGGGTTACATGCCATGATGATCCTTCACACATCTCTGTGTGGGACCTTCCTTACCACCACTGAAAGCAACGATAGACTGTAAGTGACGCAAGGATCTCTTCCAGTGCTATAATCTCATCTTCAGCCAACAATATGCAAATAAGATATAGAATATAGATAAGATATAGAATAAGATAAGATATAGAAAGATATCTTATCTATAGATAAGATATAGAAATCACTGGTTATAAGAAACACCTCCACTTATATACGTGTGTATGTGTGTATATATATATACACACACACACACACTCCAAACTCCAAAACTCCTACGTTTCTCATAAAATCAAAATGCAAACAACAATTTGTGTAAGGGTCATCTAAGGAAACCAGAAATCTGCAGCAGTACTTACCAGGGAGAAAAATGGTGAAGGGTTATTTGCCAACATGTATCAGGCTGTACCATTTCTTTCAGGTGGTGGTGGTGGTTGTGTGCTATATTCCAGTAACTGGAATATCATCTGCAGCTAAACTAGCTACTATAAAAGAAAAAAACCAAAAGGGCTAACAATTTTCATGTCAACATATAAATATATCATCTTCCGAGACAAGAAAAAAGTTTCTGCCATGTCATAATAGATGCATATATGAAAAGGCGATAAGGAGCAGAGTGCGGGTGCACGTATGGATTATAGTCCTTATAGAGATGTAAGATCCTTATAGAGATGTAAGATGCAACGCTTCATGGACAAAACACTAAATGGAAAGAATACTCAGTCTCTGTAAATATGGCAAGTCTCTATAAACCCTTCACCATTCTCAAATGCAAATTCTCTTTCTATTGTTTTCACTCCTCCTACTTTTTTCTCCGTAAACATCAATTTGGGGAAAGTCAGGCCCCTTTCTGGTCTCATCATCCCCTCGGAAGCACAACTCATGCTTCTGGCTCAGTAACCTCTGTCTCCTTCAGAGACATAGAATGGTGTTCGGCTTGTGAATATCTCAGCACTTCAACCTCATTAATGGAGTTTTTTATTATCAGAATCTAAAAATGGCAATTTCGCACCCTCCCCTCCCACCAGAAGTTCCTGGGTCATCTAACCAGAAGTGTCAACATTTAGAATGATCATCAACAACAACGAAGGAGATTTACAGCATCTCGAGCTCCCATAAAATGCTTATACATAGGATTCAATTTCAGCTACCAGCAGCAGTGGGAACCAAACTAAAGGACATTCCAGTGACTCAAAGTCACCATGTCAGCATTGCCACCTGCAGCCATGTCGTTCAGTGCCCCCAAGCTCCAGAGAAGATCTCATTGTGCATCATGATTCAAACTTCCACCCACTTACTTACATTTAGTTATTTGCTCTATAATGCAGTATCCTTTTGCGTATGCTGATACAACTGTTTTTGCGTTCCCACTGCAAAAACAGAACACTGAACTTGTTAGGAGTTGGGGACGTAAATGCCATTAAACTTCCTTTTTCATCTGGGGCACAAGTGAAGAGTGGAGGAACTCCTTAAGCTAGCGATAATAACAAACCCGGCACATTATGAAATCAGACATTTATAGAAATGGTCACATTTTCAGTAATCATCTTGCTGGCTCCAGGGGACTTTTTCAAAAAAGTCAGCTTTTGCACAGAAGTTGAGTTATTAGAAAACTGGCCTGGAAGGGACATGCTGGACACTTACAAATCTTATTTACTCAGTGAAGTACGTCAGATATTCTGTATGCAATTCACTCCTGACTAAGGAATAAAATGCACGTGACCTAATGAAAGCAGTGATGATTAAGATTCCTATAACCAGTAGATAAATTATGCTTTGCTGTCGTACACTACCGAGAAGCTTAAGGGACAGAAACAGGATTAGTTCAGGACAAGGGAAATTATACATGTAAGAGTTAAAGCTTAAGAAAAGAGATCTGGCTTCTATCTAGTTGACACTTCAGATAAGAGAGTGCATTATAACAGGTTATAGTTGCAAAAATAATTTTGATTGGCATATCATTTATACTAACTACTGCTTGGAACCCACCCAGAATGTGCAGCGTACTATAAACTGTTAGGAAATATATCTATGTATTGTTCAATATTTACAATGTGCTTTATTTTGTAAATATAAGGACCTGGCAGAAAACTGTAGAGTATTAAAAATAGTTCTGCTTAAAAAGAATCCCCTTTTCCCTATGAAAAGAAGTATTTCACTAGCAGTAGTTTATAATTTTGTTCAAAAATGTTCACAGTGAAGCTAAATAAACTTTCAATGGGAAAAAATTGATTGCTTTGTTCAGCTGCTCAAACAGATTTCTATCTCTACTTATTTGCATATTTCTGAATATTCTCTTTCAGGCCCACACCATTTTTGTTAGCAAAATCAATTTTCTGTTGGACAAGAAGTGAGATTGGGTCTAACGATTTTAAGCTTTTAAATAAACATGAACCGAATGGTATAAAGAGCTCTCCTTTTAAGAAAAGATCCTTGCTATTTGGAAAGAAAAAAAATCTTTGCGTTCACAGGTATCAATTGACAGCAACAGATTTTAACATGAAGAAAGAAAAAAATATACAAGGGCAAAACAAAAAGAGCTGCAACCTAATTATGTAGCTACAACACAGACTGATGCTAAGTTTAATTTTTAAGGAACACAGTGTACACATGTCCATGTACAAAACGTAATAAATATTAAACTATGATATAAAAGCTTTATTATTGATTTTTCCGAAGCTCGAACAATACTCATGTTTATGAAATTGTTTGCTCTGCACCTGAAGCAAAGGATTGTCCTGAAACCCAACAGTTTTGCAGAATCCTTAGCAAACAGCAACCAAATGCAATTTTTTCCTAGGTCTGTTCAGCTCTGCTAATAGTTATTGTTTGCACAACTGTAACTAAGTACATTACCAACTAGTTGTTCAATCTATATAAATTTAAGAAACACACATTGCCAAGGAGTGACTCATATATCAGTCTATTATATGCTACAGAGCTGACTGTATTAAACAAATCACTTTCCCTACAGCTGAAGAATAGAAGCTATATACAGAGCAGAGGTTATTGTCTAATTTAAATCTTGGCTCCCTTCCCAGAGCTGTACAAGATTCCAATTTGTGGAAATGTTACTCTCTGCTACTGCCAGAAAGGCTACAGAAAATGGTATTGGGTGCCTTCCAGAAATATGTCTGCAAAATGCCAATCAACAAGTCACTAAAGATTAACAGTATGACTGTACCAAATTAATTTAAATTATAGAAACATATGGCTAGGATGTTTGCACTGCACTTAACACAACACCTGCTTCACAAACAGCTAAGTTTCCTTCCACAGTATAAAATACTATATGTCAAACACCTTGAACCTGACTCCTATAAATGGGGAAAAAAAAAAATCAGTTAATAAACAGTAACCAAGGCTTACCACTATTAGCTACAAGCCACCATTTTGTAACGGCCAGATTCCTTATTTATTTAAAATTTTACATCAACCCAGATTTTCCCATCGTAGAAAAAGTAATTAGCAACAACCGAAATGAAAAAAAAAAAGATGACAGAAACAAACATCTTTATATTCCATTTTAGAAAATGTAAGTTGATTTTGCTAAAGTACTTCCAGTCTTATAACAGTCCTTCAAATAAGGTGTTATTGTGTCTTCTTTTTATATATATATATATATAT
>VZSC01006098.1:882808-899030 GCA_013398225.1 Steatornis caripensis | reverse complement strand
CAATATGAAGCAGTAAACGATCCCATCATCAAATAAAAAAAAATCATTACATTCTTAGAAATATTTACACATTAGTGTATGCCATATTTCAGCTGAAGAGGAAAGGAGCTTTTTTATGTTTCTCTCCACTGCTTTTCTATTATTGCCTAGCTAATGGAAATACATCAAACAAATGTTCTACAAGAGCAATAAATATTAAAGTTGACCTATCCATCTGGAAGAAATGAGAACAATACTGCTCACTTTTAGTCCAAATATGACACTGATAAATGAAGCCGTGAGATTCCATCACACTTTCAGCAACCTGGGCTAAGCGCCCACCACGTGATTCTTGTACCAGCAATTTTCTCCATTCATCTTCATTAGGCAGTCACTTGACCTNTCTCTGCTACTGCCAGAAAGGCTACAGAAAATGGTATTGGGTGCCTTCCAGAAATATGTCTGCAAAATGCCAATCAACAAGTCACTAAAGATTAACAGTATGACTGTACCAAATTAATTTAAATTATAGAAACATATGGCTAGGATGTTTGCACTGCACTTAACACAACACCTGCTTCACAAACAGCTAAGTTTCCTTCCACAGTATAAAATACTATATGTCAAACACCTTGAACCTGACTCCTATAAATGGGGAAAAAAAAAAAATCAGTTAATAAACAGTAACCAAGGCTTACCACTATTAGCTACAAGCCACCATTTTGTAACGGCCAGATTCCTTATTTATTTAAAATTTTACATCAACCCAGATTTTCCCATCGTAGAAAAAGTAATTAGCAACAACCGAAATGAAAAAAAAAAAGATGACAGAAACAAACATCTTTATATTCCATTTTAGAAAATGTAAGTTGATTTTGCTAAAGTACTTCCAGTCTTATAACAGTCCTTCAAATAAGGTGTTATTGTGTCNATATAAGCCATTTCTTCTGGAGAGAGAACCATCAGATACTCGCCATGATTAAAAAAGGAGATCGCAGCACTGTACGTGTGACAGCAGGAACCATAAGTACTGTTCTTACGGTCCAGAACCAACAACACAGCCCGGCAGAAAGCACAAGCGGGCAAAGCAATCACCCTTTCGGCCATCAAGAGACAATTACACATTCAAATGAGAATGTACGTAACCTCTTGCCACAAGTGAAACGCCCTCCATTTCCGCCCTCAATCACTGCTTGAAGCAAGCTGGAACAAGCAGCCATAGTATTCTTAACCTAACATAGTAAGAGTGCTTCATCACATTAGCAGTTTTACATTACATGCTCATTATTTTCTTTTTCAACAGTATAATAATAATAACAGCACTGATTTGATTATTCTGCAATGGTGAAAATGAATACCAATTCACTATGAATTTGCCAGCATAATAAAAAGCTCCTAACAGGATTCTTAGAGACCTCCTAGAAAGACTGTTTATAACTTTACGATCACTTAGGGAAATCAGAAAGGCTAAAGGCATGAAAAGGCATTAAGCCTTTGACATTAAAACTATCTCAGACATTCATGCAATTGCAATACTTTTGTTAGGGTAGATCTACTGTGTTTATCTGACAAACATCTGATGTATTGACTCTGTTATTCTACTGCACACAAGCCGCGCATCTCTCTTTTTTCAAAGAATTCTTTAGAATTATAAATATTGTAGCCTGTCACGGTAATGTAGCAATTAAAATACACCCACATAGATTTCTTTTAGGCAGTAAGTTCTTCAACCCTTTTTCATGTTGATGAGGTCTTACATGAGTGGTTCCATACAGCTGCTAAGCACATCAGGGACTTACTCATCCAGGAAAACACTGCTGAACGCAAGCAAAGACTTCACAATCAAACAGAAAGCACGCACGTATGATGCAGAGGTAAGATGGATTTCACTGTGATCACCAGAAAATGAACAGACTTCTTTTGTACAAACCAAATAGAGTCCTTTCATGAACAGATACTTCAGTCATGCTAAGTTGGATTTATAGTAGTGAAATTTTTACTTTTCTTTTTAAAAGCATTCAAATCATATCTGACTTCCAAGGGAAAAACACAGAACATCTTCCGTCATTATTTTACAGGGTTCTACAAGTACGAGAAACTATGATGAAATACTGAAAATAGTCCAAAAGTGTGGACAAGAAAAATTATTAACAGATGGGCAATTTAAAATCAAGACCTGGCATAGGTGGATTTACAGCAGGTACATTAATTTCTTGACTACAGAATGCAGTACACGTAGTAACTAAGTAATGGCTGATAAGATGGTGCACTTCCCTGCACAACGTGCTGATCTGAGCTTCTTTTTAATCATAATTATACGTTCTTACATCAGCATTAGAGCAATCGCACAACAATCCCCGGCAACGTTTTCATCAGGCTTTTACAAGACAACGGACAATTCACACGAAAGCCATTGGCGGCTTTAGGTTTCACCCGCACCAATCCACTATTACACTGTATTAGTATTACCTGCATTAGCATCTGTGACTGCAAAGGCCTTTACCAGCACACATCAAGCCTCTCTCTGGAAGGAAAAAAATGGGTTCTCTCTTGCTTGCTTGTCTGAGATGCTGAAGATTTCAGGCCCTCTGCATTGACTCCAAGTTCAACGTTTGTCGTGATTCCTTCACTGACGACATATGCCTTGGCCATTTTCTTGGTATGAACAGATTCTTCTCAAGAATGAACGAATGTCTCTGCGATGACAGAGAGATTAAAAACCTTCACAAGTCGTTTTCGTGTGTGGTTCAGTCTATGGCTGCTGCAGACAGTTGATTCTCAACATAAAGCAACTTGGAAAGATCAGCCTGTGGATCCAGTGGTTCTCAAAATCAGTCACATGTCCATCATCTACCGATTCTCTTTGAAGTGAATTCTTCCAAAAGATTAATATCAAGTTAATAATGAAACAAACTGCTCTAAATGGAGTCTCTGGTTACAATGGCTTTTCAATGTTTTACTGAATTCAACTCCGGAATGAAGCCTGATTCCAACAAGACTAAAACAGTTGCTTAGCCAAGGTTGGGAGCTAGAAAAATCAAAACACTAAACAATGCGAAAGAGAGGCCTGAGGCAGTTTTCAAGAAACTCATCGAAAAAAACAAAAGTGAGAGAGAGATCTCAGCACAGCCCCAAAGATGATCCTATGTATAGCAAGATATAACGTCGCATGAACGTCTTAAGAAGGCATGTCAGAGAAACTACCCTTTGGTCTCAGAAGACCTGACTAAGGATAAAAAGCAATCATTTCATCTGCTTCCAAGAAGCCATACATATATATATATATAGGGAGAACTCCTATATGCTAGAGTTAAGAAGGGGAAAAACCCCAAGCATACAACAGATATTCCAAGAAGAAGTGGACTTGAGCAAGAAACGAAGCAGGTTTTCACCTCAGCTAGCTGATGTTTGCTGTGGAACACTTCATCAAAAGTGATGACGATGTGTTATGATAATGTCAGCTTTACCATCACCATCATCTCTCATGCCAGAATTATTTTACGGCTCTTGAAGCGGCTCTTCAGTTCTTCAAGACTGAGTGACACTGAAGCATCCTGCAAAAGTATTTGCTAAACACCTTCAGAAAAAAAGAAGCAAAAGTATTCTATATTGCTTGAGTTATGCTATGCATGCATTAATGCAATATTCTAGTTGGAATTCTACTTGGAATTAGCCTTTCTCTGCGTGGAAACTTCAGTAAGCAGTTGTACCTTGACAGCAGGCAACTGATCTTAAATTTCATTAACTTTTCTTCTATGTTACTTTCTTAACTTCATTCAAAATGCACTTTCAAATGCAGTTCAGCCATGAACTCCATCATTTATAGTGCAGCATTGTTTGTGTCGAGTCTTTGCAGCAGGGTTATCGCTACAGGTTAATGGATTTGTGTTCTGAGAAGCCACGATTAGAATAGGTTTACCAATAGTGACCTGTGTTCTGCATTATACAGTGAAAAACATATCTAGCAGCATGATTGTTATCAAGCGTTGAAAGAGATACTGAGAGCTGTGTCTATAGACAGCTCTAAACGCATATGTTTTTATTACTCTATATAGGTACTGTGCAGTGGTTAAATTTGACATGTACAAATTGCTGAAGTGGTGATTTGCGAAATAACAGTATCTATCAATGATGATGGCTTAGTTTAGAAAATTACGTGCAGAATTTCAAGCGCAGCATGAATATGTATTTAAAATATTCATGGCACTTTAATGGACATTTTCGTCAGCAGAGGTTATAACAACAGCAAAAATCTGAAATTTTACACAAGGTATGAAGTTATTACAATAATTCCACAAAATTCAAAGAGATACATTCTTACTGTTGCAGAAGACATTAAAAATGAAGACCCTCGAACTCTCAAGTACAAATAAAGGAATATGTTTACACGAAGGCTTCGTAAGTTTTCCTGTCCCTTCTGTAAAACTTTTTTAGCACTGTTCAATATGAAGCAGTAAAAAACTTAAGCTGTCATGGCTTTTCTCTTCCTCTTTTTCTTTACGATACACGAGCCGACGTCAGGGAGAAAAACCAGAAAACTCCTTTATATTTTAAGCGGACTGCAGAGCTGCTTGCTATACTAGCAGGGCATCAGAAATAGCAAATAGGAGGGCATTTAACAGTAACTGTAACATTAAAAAGAACAAATAGTACATCCAAGGCAGGAGACCAACTAATCACCTCGTGAACGGTAACGCTTGCTGTCAGAACAGACTGCTCATACGATGAAGGCTTGGACTTTCAAACCATTACGTACGCACAGCTACAGCCTTCCCTTGTTCAAAGCTGGACTTTTACATATTGATTCGTTCAACAAATACAGTGATACTGCATTGTCATACTGAACCCGTTCAGTTATGAAATGTGCATCAATACAAAAAGCTTGCAAGGAAAGACTTCAATGCACAGGTTCAAAGTTTAAGCGCTTCATAGCATCGTGCCTAGAAAGTCATTGACTTCCATTAGAGCTTTACCTACCACATTTCCAGTTCCTGCAAAGGAAAGAATTCTTTCCAAGTTAAGTTCAGTATGCTTGGACCAACTGAGGCCATGGAGAACAGTGACTTCAGATGGTCTGCATCAGTCTCATTCACAGGTTAAAGAAGCCCAGATTTTCACAATTGTTTGTCTGCTATTTCAACTGCTTGCAGGAGGGCATTGCTGCACTCCCCAAGAGTGGCAATGACTATGTACTCACATACACGGCTTCTGTGGTCTACACAGCTGAGTTCTAACCATGACACTTTTAAATTCCAGTTCCTTTTTTTTCTCCCCAATTATCAGCCATGAACAGTCAAACCAATCAGTTATGCCAACTGTTTATTATACTTAAACAAAATTTAAAAAAAACCCCACACTGCTTTCCTTTCGAGGCAGTAATACATTTGCACCTGACACAGGTTGTCCTCAGGATATAATTTCACTGAGCATCTCTTCATCATTTAGTGTAGTAGCTTAATCTGCCTTAGTTCTTGTTACAGCTTATTTAAACTGTTCTCAGACAGATTTTTCCTACCTAACACCTATTACATAGGCTGTAATACTTCCGACATAACACGCTGTGCTAGGAGATGACGAAGATCATTTCCAGGACAGTGCCACTGACATTGTTTTCAGTAATACTCATAATAGCACTTCTCTTTAGAGGGAGCTGATCGAAAGGTGCTAGAAAAGGTCCATTGTCCCTTGAATACTCTGTTAACATGGAGCTTGACTGGTGTCTCCACACAGCACACTCACCAGCTTTGACCCAAAACATCTGTTTATGACTTGCTTATGACTCCTTGAAGCACCATCTTCCAGATTTTCTGATGTGAACCTCTGTTACAATGAAATAATGCTCTCTCAGATACTAATGTCTCCAAAATAATAACCTCTGTGAAAGACTGAAAGACTGAGCTTTTAGATAACTGCCCTACCTTCTGCTGTAACCACAGTTAGATTAACTACCCTAAAGGCTGCATTTTCAAAGCCTGAAAGTTGTGGCACCACTGGGCAACGTACTAACCATCGCTTGCACTTGCTCAATGTGATAGGACAATTCAGCCCATTCCACTCAAACAAGCGCTTTCAGGATTCTGTTCCAAAGAACATTGAACTCATTTCTGTAGTGAAGATGGTAAGTGCTGTCCACAGAAGAGTACCTTCTTACATGGAACCATACTATGTAAAAAAAAACAAACAAACAAAAAAACTCCAACAAAAAACATGAGTAATGGAGAATTCTGGCATTTCCTGAACTGAACGACCAACCGTACTAATTTTTTGTTACCCAGACACCTACAGGCTGAAAAGGCCTGAGATGTTATTGACTATGAAATGTGGATTCTTTATTTTCAAAAATCCAGATGTTACAAACAAGCTGCCTTGAAAAAAAGCAGTGTTTTGAATGCCAAGAAAAAAAATTTAATGCAATGTGATACAGAACACACACTTCAGTATTTTTCAGGAAAGCAATCATAAACACTACCTTTTTTATATTTTTATTTTGAAGTCTACATAAGAAAAACAATAAGCAGAAGATTTGCTTTTCAAAGGGTAACGTCTTCGTCTTGTACTGCTTAAGCAAATATCTGGTAGTTCAGGTATCTTTTTATTTTGGAGGAAATTAATTTGCACCTTATTGGACGGTAAGGTCTGTTCTTGAAAGCAGAAGAGAAAACAAAAACTAAGAGCACCTAAACAATGCCCAGTCCAAGTAAAAGCACTTTACTAGAAGTACAAATACCCAATGAAAAACTCTGTGAAACTTGGCTAACTTAAATCTGTATGTCTATATAAGCTCATTTTGAGCTTTTTTTAAACAATGGTGTCATTTAAGTTAGAATCAAATCTGAAAGTATCTCTATCCCTGAGCAATAACCAACAGGAACATATATTCCTGTGAATTTTTTATTTTTCTGGCACAAGAAGTTATTCTCACAGCTGTTAGGGCTGATTTGGAATCACTACTCTTGGAAGACAGATTCTTTTATTTATTTCTTGAACATGATTCCCTGAAGATTTAGAGAGGCCTCAGACACATAAATGGGGTAACCTAGGAAAACCCAATCTGTGCCAGCGGGCAGGGGGAAATAGTTTTAATGCTACAATGCAATCTCCTGAGCCCAGGGAACTGTAACCAGCCTCGGGACTTTTACTGATTACAGTCCAATGCAGCTTCTTAATTTCTTCCCTGGAAGCCACTGATACACGTTTAACAGTCTCAAGGGAGTTACCTATAGGTTTCTCCATCTTACTAGGAAAGGAAGGATGGAATTACAGTTAAGAAAATATATGTACAATTCCTAATTCTGCTACCTGAGTCTGCACGACCTTGATCAAGTTACTTAACTTCTCTGCAACTCTTGGCCCTGACTGTCTATCAAAATAATAAAGCTTCTAACATCAAGTTTAGTTACACTAACACGTAAGTAGGAAAACTTAGAGGACTGTTGTTCCAAAGGCAAAGAGGATAAGCCAAAAGCACTAAAATCTGTAAGGATAAAGGATAAATCAAGCTCCAAAACTTAATCAGTAGGTCGTGGGCATCAGTTGGGGATCAAATTAAGGGGGGAAAAAATGGTAATATTCACACAGTCTCTATTTGCAGAAAACTGCTGATTAGAAACTGATACTTTATATTTGCTTCTCCTTCTGTTACGTAATGTTTGTTAGAAAATCAAAAACAACAACAGAAAGCCACATGCTTACAGGTTGAGTTAAGATACAGCACAGTCTTTCTTCAGAGATATCCTGGCATTTGTTTGCTCCTTAAGTGTAACAGTGCCACATTTAAAACACGAAGTCCCCTTTCATCAGTTTAGGGCTAGGACCGCAAAACACTGCCCTTTGATTCTTGCCTGCACATTCCTTGCAGGCATCCAAGTTCCACAACAAAGGCTACAGCCACGAATGAAGACAGAAGTCACAGCCGCAAAGTTTCTCTTTGATCTAGGTCTTATCAAGCTGCGGTCTTCTCTTTACCAGGCTTTCTGCAAAATGGTAGCATTGTTGGCTATCTGTAGAAAGACAGGAACTTTTTCGAGGTATAAACAGTTTTGAGAAAAATCACAGGAAAAAGGACACTGAAGAACATGTTTTTAAAGCTCATACTTTTGGATTTAGACACTTTCTGTCTAGATCTCAGCCCTACACACTAGGGTATAAACTTCTAAACCACTTAGGTTTCTAAATGACAGGAATATTATTTCATGAATTAGTTCTTGGCACTACTGAATCACGGAATGAAACAACCACTCGTAAGAAGTGACTGATGGATTTTACTCTGGTAACTCATCTGGCTGATTCAAATAATTTAAGACTTCTTCTTTTTCCCTTAGTACAAGGATGCCTGTACAACGCAGAATATTAGTGATATGAAGCTATTTCAGCTGTACGTGTAGTACTCATGTGCAACTCAATACCTCCCCCTACATACACACCTAACCGCACAGAGCGGCAACTGCTGCTGCCTTCTACGGTAGCACTGGAGAAAGCCAAGACTGAAGATTTATGTTCTTTAAATATTTGCTTAATTCTCTTGCACAGAGACTTTCTTCCATTATTCACCTTGATGATTTAAAATATAAGCGATACTGCCTCTGCACTTTCGAGTTAGTGAATTTTATAAACGGTGTATAGAGCTTCAGAATGGCTGCTCCCTCCGAGCCAACAATAATGAACGTTAACACTGGTGTGAGATCACAGTCAATGTTCAGAGCCATTCCTTCACACAGGTAAGAATTCAGAACCCACTTCACTACCATTTCATCTAGTTTTGTTCTGGTGCGAAGTTGTTGGTTTCATTTTAATCTAGGAAGTACATAAAGGTGTATTTCCACTGCATAGCCCTGCATGGAAAACGCATAAACAGTCATGAGAGAGAATCTTTGTATCTTAAAACTGTGACACTTGCATTACATATGCTATTAATTTATATTACTCGTGGCACAAGCGGCAGACCGATCGCATTGAGCCTGAAGCCGGTGTGGACACGCGGCCTGCCTGTAGATGAAAGCCAATGCTTTCAGAGCTAGAAGCTTTTCCTTCACTCCTCTGAGCTAGATAAGGTGACACTGAAACTTCCGAAAGATTGCCAAGGACAGAGGAAGGAATGGTAGAAACTGCTGTGCTGGAAAATTGCATGGCAATAGAATAAATCATAGGAGAGCCACAGGAGTTGCATTTTTCTCCTTTCCATTTTTGCTAAGAGAATGAGACAGAGGTTGGCCCAGGAAACAGACTCCAGATTGCTCCGTAAACTGTAGGTACTAATATTTAATAAGACTTTTATCAGTTACCTTGCTTACACTGTGCATCATTCCTCTATCTGAAAATGAAGCACTTAACAGGTAAAAACAACTTCCTCATTTTGAATATGTGAGAGGTTTGCGTTTTGCTTCTTTTCAAAACTGTGACTTTAAATACATTTGTTTTGACAGTCTTTGCAACTGCGTTTGGAACTAATACTCACTGCAGAAACATTTATACTGCTCTAAATCATTGGCTGACAATGCCTGTTTTCTTATCGAACTACCTTCACTGCAAAAGGAACATTGCACAAAGATTTCTTCCCCAGAAAATCAGAAAGCACAAAAGATGCTACCTTTGCAAAAATACAGCATTCAGATACGAGATTATAATTAGGCTTCTATTCCAAGTATTTCAATGCACACTGTTAACCTTAGACAACTGTGCATGAACCTTTTAATTAGCATGTTATCTTTTGTGCAATTAATATCTTGTACCTCATATGTTATCTTCGAATTAAAACTTTTACTATCAGAGCATTATTAATTAAGCAGTGCAATTCTAACAGGAAATAGACATCATTCAAGAGACAGTGTTTTTACAATGTCACAGCCACTGACATTTTAGAATAATTATTTAGCTGTCTTCAAATACTACAAGGCTATTACCTTTAGCTCACGCTGTCTTCATAGAATACGCACAAAAGCCACAACATAATTATTACATAAATTGCTTTACATCTGCAAACAAACTTTATTGTGGCATTATACAAAACATCCAATTATTGCAGCCAAGAGAAAATTTTAGTAAAAAAGAATTTTTTTTTTAAATCCTTAATAATCGCCACCATACAGTCAAGAATCTTCCTCTCTATTAGGGTCTATAGTAAAGCACATAGACAGTAGCACCAATTCACAGAAAGAAGCTATGTGATTGCTTGACCCTGAAGATACCAATACAGGTGATGATCTTTTATAAGCCACTGTGCCAACCTGACTTACTGTGATGAATGAATAAATTCATCACATAATAGTTTGTCGCAATATGCTTGATTAGAGACATTAAAAAGGAAATAATTTCAAAAAATTATTAAAAACTCTGGAAGACTTACAATTTTTCTATCACTTATCAGATTTAATAAAAGTAAACACAAACCAGCATAATGTGGCTAGTCTCCATCAACAAATAAAGCTATCTTTTTTAACAATAAATTTCCTGTGCTTAAACTGGAAACTGTTTTATGTCTGTTTATAAGCAAAGGAGTCCTTAATCTATATTGCATCAAAGGAAATTAGTATATTTCCAAGAAAACACAACAGGAATCAGTTGCAAAACATTGTGTTTTCTTTAATTGGTGTACAAAACGAAAAGCATGATCTATAAATATTTAACAGATTAGATGAAGATTTTCTTAGAACTGCAGCACATCAGATTCCCAGTTTTATTCTACGATTACTTGATTCTGTACAGCCTTAAACAAACATGAAAATTGAGGACAACTGGGCAGCTACCTACCATACAGTATTGCTATCTGCATAATGACGTAAGCAGACTGCTACTCTAGTGATTTGACTTTGCAATTCCTCCTTTTATCATAATTATTCAGTTTCATTAACCCCATGTAAACTAAAATCCATGTTATAGCATACCTACTTTAAAAAAAATAATCCTGACACCCACAGAAATAGACTTTGAGTCAAAACACCTGTGGATTTAAGAAAGAAGAATTTGCTCCTACTTATTACATCTTTATTCTACTATCATCATAAATGGAAACAAAAGCATCAGGAGTGTCAACAAGATGACTCATTAATATAAACTATAATTATACAGGTTAGTAGTCAAACATGCCGATACACATTATATTTACATATATAGTTCTTATATAATGACATATATTATGCACAGCCGTAATATGCATGAATGTGGAGAAACGCCTGCAGTAGTACCTAGGCAGGGCTCCCAGGGCCCTCCGCAGATAGCGGTGAATTAAGCTTCAGAGCACTACCACGAGGTCCCTATATATTATCATCTCTATTTTCATAGAAAAAGTCAGTGAGGGACAGACACAATAAACGGCTTGCCCAAGGTCATACAGCAATGTAATAACTGAAATGGGACTGGAACCTAAACGCCCTGACTTTTATTTTAACAAATACACAGTGTTTCTTCTCTTATAATAAAGGACAGAAACAGAACATATGTTATTTTAAGAGAATACACTTCCTAGCTTGAAGTAATCAGGTTTCATTAGTTTATTTAGAAAAATCTTGAACTATGTTTGGAACCATAGAACAAAAGAAGAATAATAGGACAAAAGACTAATAAAAGAACTGCCACCAATACGATAAGGAGTGAACTAGATTTGTATCACATCCACATCAACGTGAATCAGTGATTTTTTTTTTAAAAGGATACAATTATTGAAGCATAAAGACTTTTACCAAAATTAATCTCTTTTACATTTCTTACTAAGAAACTAGACAGCTTTCACTAGATGGTCATAATAAAATGCAGAGGTATTCTGACTGTACTCGCTTTAAATCAAATATAATCTCTACCTCAATGCATTTTCTTTAAAAAGACACTTTTCAATACAATAAGCCCCGAGAAATACATTTCTTGCTGAAATTACTCCATTCCTTTCACGCCACAGGGAGAAACATGAGTAGCCCGAATAAAGTCCTGCTCGCTTAAACCATCTCTAGCAAAGCCCACAGTCCGATGGTCACACCAGTGCTGAATCATGCTCGTGCACATACATGACAGATAGTCTATTTGGATACTGCTAACTTTCAAACATCCCTAAACCATAAAAATCATGATAATGGCTTATTACAAATTACTACAGCACAAAAGCTACAGATTTTTAACTACTGTTTCAAAACCAAATCTATTTTAGATTGAAATAATCAGTTGAGAAGACTGACAGGAAACAAGGTAGCAAACTCCATATGTCGCTGAAGGAAGCGGTGCGCTGTCTGAAGAGACGTCTTTTTTGGCCTTCCAAAGAAAATTTGTTTGGAAGATCCAAACGACAACAGACCCAGAACCAGCCAACTATCTCTGCTACGTTCCCTGAAAGCACAGCGCAACCTCTCCAAGGTTCACGAACTTGAACACATTCCTCCAAAGCCTGTCTTAATGTGTAACCATGAATCTTTCTGCCAGGAGCAGTGCAGACAGGCGTAGGATACATGTCGCTGCCCTCCCACCTACCCACTGATGGTTTGTTTGTCTTTTTTCCCAGGTTTAGTGACAAAATTACCATTGTTACGTGTTTTAAGCTTTGAAATTCCAAAGAACTGTATCACAAAATACAGAAGCTTCACCGAAACCACAAGTATGCCAGAAGTTATTGCTTTTACTGACCCCCACCTATCAATTTTTCAACTCTTACGCTAGTGGAATTACCACATACAATAATTTTAAAGGTTAAAGTATCAAACCTTAAACAGGTCATTGGTGAACTTCAGATGAATGATGGATGTTATCTATTTTTAATTTTAAAAAAATGTTTTGGTAAATCGCAACCATTATTTTGAACCCTTTCCAAGGATGCGATGATCCCAATTAAGAAAAGAAATCTACAAAACTTTGTAACAACCACAGTTTTCAATTACATTTAATAAATCTTTGGTACAAATGTGAATAGCTGCTTATACAGATGAAAATCACTAAACAATTAATTTAATGCTGCTGAGCAAATGCCATTAACATTTTTTGAAGACTGGATGAATACTAGCTTTGTTGGTAAATGACATTTTGAATATTCAAGGTTTTATAAGGGTGGTTCATTTCTTTACACGGTAACAAATCTTCAGACAGTACTTCTGTCGGGTTGCAGAAAACTGCAATTGATATCTTTTCCATATATACTTAACCTCCTACAGATTTATTTGATTCTCAATAATTACTATTCTCTGGTAAGAGGCATATGTTATTACAGCACACTGCACTCCCACAAGCTGTCCACTCAGTGTATTTTAATAAATCTCTGCCAAAGCTGTATAAATTTGATCCTGTTTAAATTTAATAAGGATCAGAATATATCAAAGCACAGATTCCCATGGGAGAAATAGATATTTTGCATAGTTATTGAGTGCCCTATTCATAAATACAATGTGTAAGACCTAGACCATCAACCTTGAATTAAAAAGAAGAGGAGATTAATGTGTGCAAAGCCAGCTACTTCCTAAATAACTAGTGAAATTAGTGTTTAATAAAACATTTTTTTCCTATACTACTGTTAAAGACAGCAGCACTGCTACAGTTTTAATGCTAGCACTCTAAGATATAACCACTGAATATGTGCAGTATAGAATTACCTTTTCAGGTACCTTTTGCAATTCTTTCTTTAAAGCTTTACCTACATAAGGACACAGATTGCTAAACACGTCACCGAGCATTTCTCTTTGGGTTATGCCTTACTCTTTTTTATTCAATGGGACCACTGCCTTAAGCAGAAAGCAGATCAGCAACCAAGAGCCACAACTATCGCAGAACCTGAACCATATGAGGACAATGAAAAGCATGAACATATATTTGACATCCATTTCCTTCTTTTTTCTGGAACGATGTCTAGAAGACAAAGAAAGTCTTCGATGCTCTATTAATTCTAGGTAAATTTTGGTGATTTTACATAATATCCTGCAAAATTTTATGTTATATTAAGGACATTGTTTCAGTGCTTGCTGTGGCAAAGTACCAGGAGACATAACTATGCAAATAGATGCTGATCTAGCATCTCATGAAGAATTTTGAGGATCGCTGTCATAAACGCAAACACGGCATGTCTTCCAAATACATTTATATAATTGGTTCTTCAGATTTCAATCTTTTAATTTTGTTGTTGCTTTAAAGAAAAACTGTCTGCATACAAGGTGAAAAAAAATCAAACACCTAACCCACATTTCCACCAACGCATGTGGAGACCACTCCCGATAGTTGCTAGTTACAGAAATGATTTGCCAGTCTTCTGTAGGAAAGCTGCATTCTTTACCGTTGGTTTCTATTGGTAATTGTGTATGTAACTGTGTACACAACCTACCGCTTTCAAAACAGCACCACTTTCTTCCATCATCTTTGATGTTTACATGATAATAGGCATGGGAAAGAAATCAGACTGTATTTATCCTGAATTAAAATTCATATTTTCAGAGTAAGAGCATGAAAGTCAAAAGACAAATCATTTTACATGGAGTAGAGATCTTTCCCAAGGGGGAAAAAAAATGTACTAAATCAATTTGCCATTGTTTTACAAGTCAGCACTGAGAATGAAATCACAGACGGCTGAAATTAATAGGAGCTTTGCCACTGACTTCAACGGGCCAAAGTTGTCATCCTCAGTATTTTACTACACACAGAAACCCGATGTCAGAATTAGTGCAGCTTTATGAAGTACAGTACAACATAATTCAATCCATCAAAGTGAAGCCGATCATATCATCGCTCAATCATTGTTCCCACTCACATCTATGGTAAGATTCATTCTTGTTTTCTTTTTCCTTTACCATCGATAAGCATCGGAGTTGGGAAAAAACTCGGCTGTGTTTGTCAGCAATATTCCTTTATCCACTGTCAATATGGTGAAAGTGCAGATATAAAAGTGAAGTTGAAAATTGAAATCGTATCAACAGAAACGTTTGGAAGCCACAACACAGGCAACATAGCTTTGCCAGAATACTGCCATTGAAATCACAGCACTTCAACACAGTTACTTTGAATTAAGATCAAACAGTATCATGATGTAACTATTCATCCTGGGTGAACACATAGCTAGGTCTTTTACGCGCCACCTGTAGCACAGGGTTACAATCTGTCTTCGTTTTCAAGAATTTTAGAAAATATTGCACATCGAATGGTGATAACGTTGGATCCATTTGTTTTAGAGATGCAGTGCTTAAGCACAAAGTGGCTGAGTTAAGAGTACAGTGACTTAATTTCCTTGCTTTTACGGGTTTGTGTCTTTCGACTTTGATGTTATTTCAACAAAGTGCTTTGTGTTTATTATGGAGATGTTCTGCTGTATTTCCCTTTTCTCAGTTCATGAAAATTTCAATATAAAAAGAAAAAACCAGCTCAAATTCCTATTTTGAAAACCATATTGCCATTTTTATTCAGTCTGTATTTTAATATAGCATCAATATTTAACTACTTCATTAAATGAAGTGTGACTTTTATAGTGAAAATGTCAGTCTTCGCAGTTCATTAAATTCATTTAAAGTATAGCTGCTTGCTTTTTTTTCTCCTGAAGGAATAAAGGACTATTAACTGAAGGCATAAACTTAGCATTAGCATGTATGTTTTCCTTCAAATTAACATTCAAGATTTGTAACAGTCTCTACAAATTTAAGGGATTGTTTGTATCCTTTTGCATTATCCTTATTTTTATAATAGATGTCACTTTTATAGCATATACAACTGTTTATCACAGTTGGATATGACCAGTAGGATGTCACAGAGGATATTAACGTGTCACGTGCTATTATGAATCTGTAGAATTCCACAAGTAGTATTAAAAATACATTATTTTGAACTGCGGCATCTGGAAAAATAAACTGTATATGATGTAAAATGTAATAACTTTTGGAATCCAACAGGGTTTACGAGTGCTGTTTTTCTGTTTCATAAAACATTCTTTGATGAGTATCTTTTTTCAAGGAGGGTTTCTATTAACTAATACAAAAGAACACAGGGAAAGTTCCATTTCCAGAAAGGTAGCACCATGTTTTTGCCAGATGTAAGAAATCCTGGTCCATACTCTCTAGGACTTCTGTGACTAATGTCTCTGAAGCTGGAAAACCTAATTATTTCTGATTAATAAATTGATGCAATTATAAAATAATTAGAATAAAAAAGCTGCTTTGAAACGTGCTAAGATATAAAAGTGGTGATACTTTCTTTTCAATCTACTCCTTTCAATGTTTGGAGTAGATCTCAATGACAGTGAAATCTTTGGTTTTGGAGGACAATCACGAGTTCTTTTCAATTCTAGTGTTTGAGTCGCCCC
>VZSC01006098.1:860817-872007 GCA_013398225.1 Steatornis caripensis | reverse complement strand
CCCAAAAAAAAAAACCCAACTCAAACCCACAACAAAAAACAAACAGCACCCAAAACTGCAGGAAGTTTAGGAACTCAGGCAGACTGGAAATACTTGATCCTCAAATAATAGTAAATATTCAGCAGTGTTCCCTAACCACCATTCACTCTTTCTCATGAAGGTGTTTCACAGCAATTTCTCTATTCTTTTTCTAAATCAACTAATGGCCATTTCCTTTGGCAACAGAATGCAATGACTGCTTCCTACCACAGCAGTGTGGAAGATGAAGTAACACAGTAAGACTCAACAAAGTAAGAAGAAATGGAAAAATTGTAGCTAAAAAGTAGGAGATCAAAGACTTCTCACTGTCAAAATTCTGTGCCAGATTTGTGGTGCACTGCTTGTATGCACTGTAGCTGTGAAGTATCAATCTGAGTTTATGATTCTGAAAAAGCAGAATTTATTTTCCTCCGTGAAAATTGTTCCATCTTTTTTACTTTCACATTTATTTTAAAAGTAAAAGGTTACATCTGCAGGGCAGAAAGCAAGGTGTATGCTTGATACCAGCTCTCACCCATGCAGAGAATAAATGAAACTCAGAAGATGTACAAATACTTCATATAGTCTAAAATTATACAGAAAGCTATTATGGTCTTATGATTGCTAGACTTTATCATTTCATATGCATTTTAAATACTCACTCAATTGGTGTCATGGTATTCTGATGGCGTTCATTATCATTTTTGAGTCACAGAAACGCTGAGAATGAGGCATAACGACAAAATGTTCACCTGCAGTTAGTCATAATATGAATCGAGCTCTTTATCATCACTATCTCTCACTTACGCCTCATGATGGAGTAACCTTTAAAACTTTTCTTTAGAAATAATTTTGCATAAACACACAAGTGACATGGAATATGATGCAGAGTGCTCTATAGTGGAATTCAGCTAATTAGCAATCCAAAAGTTACAATCAATGATAAGGAGGCCCACGATCTCCAAAGAAGATGTACGTATCCTGATGTATGTATCCTGTACAGCAGCAAATAGCCTCTCCACACATTTTCCAAGGAGCGGAAGATTGTTACAACTGATGCAGATCAAGACACAGTCTGTGCTTTAAAAATGTGCAACTGTGCAAGAGTCACGTTTTTGATTCAACGTTTATTAGTTACATGTGTCATGAGTAACAGCTGCCAATTTTCTTTACAAAAACCAACACAAAGCTCAATTAAAAAAAACCCTTTAATACGTTACCAAGGGAAGAATCGGGATTCTTTTCTGGTACGTAAACTCCCCACCAGACTATTAACAGAAGGGCAAATTCTAAGACCTTCCTTGAAAACCTGCTATTTACTAGAGAAAAGATAGGCAGCATATTTGTATGATATGTTATCGCCAGCAATGTATTCGTACTGATAGAAGTCAAAGCCAATCTTTGCCATCCTTACTCAAACGCTTTCTAACAGAGGAGACAGAAAAAGGCTGCTATCCTATCACAAGTTGTCTGCCGACTAAATTTAGAAAAAAAGTTTGCTACTTAAACTAGGCAAGCTACGGTTGCAGGTTGAGGCAAAATAAACCTAGAATACACGCAATACATAGTACAATTTCATAGGTGTTTTTTGAGAAGAATTACAGGTAGAAGAGCAAGATTGAGCTCTAAACCATACACTGGACATACCACTGATCTGTGTATGCAAAATACTGAAGTGCTATTTATTGGTTTGCCTACTTCAGTAGGTATTGAATGAAAAGAACTACTACGTTTTCCTTTCACATGATCTTTGATTAATCTCTCTGAGTTATAGCTAGCCCTACATTACACTGCCTGCCTTTCACCTTGTTCAGTCAGAGCTGCACATCAACTGAAATTCTGTCCCAGTTGTGGGTGGCTCCAAGAATTTCAGGGTTTTGCTGTGTGCTATCAGCCAGCAAGTCCAAGCCAAAGCAGGCAGCAGAGCCAAGTGGACGTGAGAAAGCTGCCCAAGGAATGCGCTGACATAGAGCACATTCCAAGGGTCCACTCGCAGAAAAGGCACCCTCAAAGCTGATTCCATAAAGGCAAAATCTCAGAAGCAAGTCATCATCCCTGTAGGGCATGACAACAGGGAGAGCACGAGGTAGTGAAAGACTTCACTGAAGCCACTGATACACGTCTGATTCAAACAGTACTTCAAAAAGACCAAGGTAAGACAGCCATCAGAACTGAGAATGCATACGCGTATGGCTTGTCAAATCCTTGAACCAACAATTACACATTTTCAACTAGCTATACAATACCCTCTGCACCCCAGCGCAAAGCTATTATGTCAAAAAAGGCTTAGATGAAGGTATGAGAACAGAACAAAGGTGGCTTTCCTTATCAGCACTTCTGTCATAAACAACAGGTAGGTCTTGCTCATGGAAGCAATGATGCAAGCCACCATTTAGGAAGCCAGGCTGCCTTGTACGACATAGCACCTGATTTATCACTCCACATGCACTCCTTGGGTCTCAGTTGCACCACCATGGCAGCATAAAGATAACTTTAGGTTTTAAAAATGTCAGAAGGAAAGGACAACAGATGCATCTGTTAAATTCCTTTATTTAATAATGTCTTCCACTTGTAAATTATTTTGCAGGACAAAATAAATTGATATAAATTACTTCATTTTATCATTTGAAAAACAGTTACTGGACACTCTCAGAAAACCACAAAGTCACATAGGTATAAACATATTCTTTACTTTAATGATTTCTTTGTAGTGCAAATCTAAATTAAGCTGTTGTGTTTGCACCTCACAATGTATTTACATTTGCAGTACGTCCAGTGTACAGTCTTGAGATCAGTCTTGTTTTTACTTACAGTTTTTCTGTGACGAAGAGCAGACAATGCATTGTAAAATTCTGTTTACTTTGCCACATGTATATAGTAGTTGGTTTTTTTCTTAAATGTTAATGTATTTCAAACCATATCAAGCAAAACAATAGGAGAAAAACGAACCATGTCAGGTTGTGGTAGGAAACCACAACTATCACGTTTTTCACTAGAACAAATCAGTACCATGATATCCCCATATTTACATGACCACCTATTACAATCATCATTTCATCCACACACTTACCAAGACCCCACAAAAGTAACAGCATTAACCTACCAAAGCAAACAGAATGACTGTTTTCCCATGCCTAATCAAATTCTTATTTACTTATTCAAGAAAGAAAATTGCTTAAAAAATAGAGGACTGCTATCTACCAGCAAAACAAGTTCAGACATAAAAGTACAGTTTAACAAAAGTGCTTTTATTAATAACAAAGTAATACTGAAATACAGTATCCTAAACCATTGAAAATTCAACTGTTTGTATGAGCCATATGACTATAAAGAGAGTAGCATAAGAACAACAGAATTTAAATACAAACTGCCCTGAAAACAAGCTACTTCACTATGCAGCAGTTGGGTTTGTATGGTTTTAACACAGTTTTTGATATAGAAATTAGACAGTTAATCAATATTGGGGTGTTTAAATACATCCTGAACCTACGAACCTTTATATAATTCAGTGACTTAAAATACAGGAGTTGTCCCATTGGGATAGAAAGGATGATTCATACAGCTCAGGTTGTTTCAATGCATAGGTTCCTTGCATAAAAAAAACCCAGAAAACAAAGAACCAAAAACTCCACAAACCAAACCAAAGAAAAAACCACCCCAAAACAAACTAACACTTTATTAATTTGCATATCTAAAACTATTTAGTTTTGAGATCCCTATCTATTTTCTCTGGCATTAACTGTTTACAGAATTACAATGTAAACTATTATGCACTGCTAAACACAGAAGAGTTTCTGTTGAAAATTTTCTTAAGAAAATCAAATGAAGAGGCAAAGACAACTCGCTGACCAAAAGTGACCAAAAACATCTACATGTAGACTTTATTTTCCGCAAATCCTGCCATACTGGTAATTTTACGTATTTGTACCCTTTTGTTAGGTTGCCCAGATGATCAGAGCTCTTCAGAATATTAAATACAGAGAAAAGAAAATCCAAATTACATGTGTCTGTCCAAGCAATATTCTGCTTTAACATAATGACTTTACATAACCATCAATTACATACTTTGTAAAGCAGATGAGGAAAGCGAGGAGATACCATGCTCTCACTTCAGTCAGTAGCAGACAACGTCATGCCAACAACAACCATTATAAAAAAAAAAAGCAGAAGACAAACAGACCCCTTACTTCAGAGGCTGCCAGTCCAAACCCCGGCATTTCATCCCAACACACCCTTCGTTTTTAACTTCACCATGTCACAACCCACTCTCTTCCATAAGATTTAGTCTTAGCTCTCAGAAGTCTTTGACCAGGAATGGTAACATATGGTCGTAGCGACCCAGACAGTAAGAACAGCAAAAATAAAGCATTGAATTTATAACGCTTTCTCCCATGAAATGCCAAGGGCAGGCCTGATCTAATGCCCATATAAGTAAGTGAAAGGTGCCCACATTGAATCACTCTCCGATGTGCACAAACAAAGCTTGAGATGCAAGCGCCGGGGGCAGGGGAGGGCAGGTGGAAGTAGATTTCTATCCATAATTTCTTACAGGTTTTTTTAATCAAGCTTAAAGGGATTCTAAGGGATACTTTCAGCTTGCAGTGTTTGAGAATGGACTGCTTTTCTTTTCCCTCTTGATACTCATGCAGGACTTTTCAACGAAACGTGGGCTGCTGGGCAAACTGGCCATGCAGGAGTAAACAGAGAACACTGATGCGAGTAGCTGGCACAAACTATACAAACAAATTGAAAACTAGATGAACTGTTTGTTTAAAACCTTTTTCATTTTCAATACTAAAGTAATACTGTCTAGTTTTAGGGGCACACATTTTCCAAGAGAATTGAGTCTGCAGCACTGGTCAATCGCATCTCCAGCACTCTGCTCTTAAAACTCAGTTATTTTTAATGCGATGAAAACAGTCTTTTCAGCCTGTCTGCCCATTACCATGAAGTGTCTGAAAAAGTTAATGAAAACATCCGCTGGGATACCTGAGGTATCTGTGGCAGAAGCACTTGTATAACGACAGTCCCCCCTTTTGGTTTTGGTAGTTCAGCAGCCCTGTAACGCCTGTGTTTTTCAATACACTGTTTCAGGTACAAACAGAGAGAATACATTCAAAATAGAATTTGGATTGGTTTGACAGGCGCTAACATGCAGTGGAAAAGATGTGAAATAGAAATCTTGTTACAAAAATAAATAATGAATAACACGGCAGCAAGCATGATCTCATCAAAGTCTTCATCTGAACAGAGCACAGAGGCAAAGACCAGAAGGCTCTTGTGTGACATTGTTATCTAAAGTTCTGATTAGATTTTCACCTCAGAGTTCTCAATTTTGGTAGCAATCATCACAAAGATACTATGGTGACTGGCACTCTATAAATACATCACACAGACAGGTAACAGTACAGAAGACGGCTATCAGATGAGAGTTTGAAGCATTTGAAAACTCAGCCCTGCCATTAGGTCTGTATAACTACTCAATTCTACAGCAGCAGAAATGTGATTACAGATAAAAAGGTAGGATTAGTGCTGTACAAATTCTTCTCCTCTTTAATTAGATTATCATCACTCAATAGCATTAGTTATGTTTTTAGGGAGTGTCAGAATTCAACAAATATATAGGCCTGTATTAACTGCAAATTTAATAAAAGCCTGCAGCACGACCCAAAGGTCACAGTTTGATTGGCCTCGCTTTGCCAGACACTGCACTGTACTGCAACAAATTAGTCACGCAACTTACAGTCAACGCAAGCTACTCTCAAGTACCTGCCAAAGAACATAGGCTGTTATTTCCTGTGTTTCTACTTTAGATTTTGTTAGAAATTAATAAAAATTCGTTATAGGGTTAGGCTGGAGTCTGTACCTCTGCATGAAGTACAACGTTTGATGCAGTCGATGCTACAGGAGTGAGGAGGCTCTTGTCATCCCGGTGGATTTAGTCAAGATTTCCTTACCCTAGAGCCAGAGGTATGAGTGGGTATCCATGTCCATGCCATACACACATCAGAATTGTGACTGTAATTATCGTTATTCCAAAACACACCCACTAGTCATTTCCACACACAAGTACGCCATATTACCTCTAAGCATTAAACTCTTGATGTATTACTGTACATTATTACAAGTATCTTACTAATACAATTGTAACCCTTTGTAATGAAAACACCTAAAAATATTTTTCAAATCGACTTCTACTAAGTATAGTTTGTATACAACCAACTCCTTATGTCTTGGTAACAAATGGTACGTTCAGCGTAGGAGCTGCATTATTTAAGCGACAGAAAAACTGTACACTACACGATCCAATTATTATCACCATTACATACAGTTGCCGCCTTTGGCATATAGGGGTTTCCTTTCACAGCTAGCTCTTCAAGTACGTCACTAAACCTGTGGGATGACTACTCCTGAAAAAACAGCATAACGCAAGCCGAAGTGATAATTCAAATTACAATTTGTATTGTGGACATACTCATCCGATCATTGCACTTCCTCCTCCAAGCACTGGGAACCATATATCCATTTTTACTGCTGCACTGGACAGCCAGGTATTTTGGAAACTTTTTTGCTCCTCAGCAGTAGTTGCCTGCATAGTCCTGAGGTTTTGAGACATCAGAGGCAAGGCAGGGCTGTTCTGGGAAAGCAGCAGTTCAGCACACGTGCCACATGTGCCAGAAGATCAATGGGAAATACTGAAGATAAAATGGCATTTATTGAGATGATACAGCAACAGAAAGTTCCCAATCCCTTACTTATACTGTCTCCAGCAAGACTCATGCTTGTGTCTCTGCTTATGAATCTCTACTCTCTCCACTTTGTTGGAGCTCCTTGGTGCTTTCTGGGACTCTACCACCACCTGGGGCCACCTTTGTCATGGTCAGACTGCAGGTACACGCACAACCACAGCACGCATCAGCTTCCAGCCACCTCAGACTACCCGGTCTGCATCCGAGCACAGCTCAGGTGTAAACTAGCGTATATGCAGGGCAGACGATGAGTGAGCATAGTTTTCTATCTTAACAGCCTACATGCACCCATTGTCTCTCACCATCTGCTATATAAAACAAAAACCTATGCATATACAGCCACACTAAATTTGCAAGAAGAGCAATTTTCAATCGTTTACGTTACTGTAATACATTTTTTCCCAACAACACACACTAATAGGAATGACTTATAGCTCCAGTTTAGCACACTACTAAAGTACTGCTGTCTTTGCTTTACCTCTGGAAGAACAAGATAACCTTCCTGAGCTTCAATGCAAAATATTTCAGTGAAACACATCAAGCTCTGACATTCACATATGTATGCTAGTGCCTAAATTAAGGTATGTATGTTTGAAATTTGTATCCTTCAAGGACAACCTGTGTAGAAGAGATGAATATTATAAAATGTAGACAGTTAAATAATGAAGTAAGGATTCTGGAATTTAATATAATGATAACTCAAGCACTGAGCTGTAAGTGTTAAAGTTTTGGAGTTTTCTTTTCCCTTTTCCAAATTGCATTATAAGAATTATGATTCCTTTAATAAAAAAAAAATGTATTTGCTATGATGACTAGTAGTTCCCTAAATATTTCTAGTACAAGACCTGCAATTTACTCAATAAGTGAAAAAGTTTGTTTAGAAAAAACTACTCAACTATAGCAAACGTCCAAAATCATTCTCCATCTGCAGAACCATAAAAGGGCTCAAAACAGAAGCAGAATGTTTTACAACAGCTGGTCTCTTTCAACTTTCTGTAATTTTTATAGCCAGTTTTTGGTGATTTGTTTTTTTAGTACACTGCAGCAGGACTCTTCTAGAAACAGACAGACCGTGATTTCACTTGTGCAATTCCACGAAGCAGAGGTGGACCGCTATAACCCCGAACCACCACCAGCCAGACACACACAGGGTCGAGTTATGTACTCTCACACCAGCACTGAAAACTTATCAAATATGGCCCTGATCCAGCAAAGCACTTAAGCACATGCTTTACTTTAAACATACAAGTAATCCTATTAGAATAAATGAGATTCAGCATAAACCACTGGACTGAATCTTGGAATACCTTGGTTGTGGCCCTGATTACGTCCGCGACCGACTGCGTAACCGTGGACCAATCACCGTATTTCTGGGTCTTTATTTCCTCTTTGGCCCTTTACATGTGTTTACCGTGTTGCACACCATCTCGACAAAAACAATCCCAATCTGAAATCTTCTAGAAACTGCTGTACCACAAATAACGGCCAGGATCCTCACGTACTTTAGCCTCTTTTCAAATGCCTGTCATGTACTCAAAACTAATGTTCACCCAAAAAACTCCCAAGATGACCCTTAGGTCTACTTAGCTGGTATTGACAACCAATTTCAAAAGCTTGACATTGCTCTTAAAAAGCAGTTGTGGAAAAGGAATCTGACTGAAGGGTACCTGCAGGTGTGGGCCAGGACAGCTCCCAAGCACGTGTGGTTACAAGCCCCGGACTCATGCTGCAACGTCCCTCCCACTGCTAGCCCCTTGCTCAACAGGGCAACGTGAGATCCCAAGCCCTGCCTGGGGATTCTTGGGTCAGCCTGCCACACTACTGCTAGAGCTGTACCCACAAAAGGCAAGAAACCGTACAGTCCTGGAAAAACCAGCTTAAAGCATGCAGGTGTAGGACAGCGTTGTCTCGCAGGGTGCAATGCATCAGCACTAAAAGGCTTTACATGTTCAATGTTTTTAGACGTTGCGCTACAAGACGCAGTTTTCCACAGGTAGGCCATATGCCATCAACTCTATGTCTCAATGATCCTGAGAATATTTGCACATAAATAATTCTGCTTTTGCACATGTATACAACCGTGCATCGTGCTTACTCTTGCCATCACACTTCCTGCTTCCCGGCAGTTGTCACAGGCAATGTCACTGTCACAAAGAGAAT
The DNA here is from genome assembly GCA_013398225.1 of Steatornis caripensis. Lineage (NCBI taxonomy): Eukaryota > Metazoa > Chordata > Aves > Caprimulgiformes > Steatornithidae > Steatornis > Steatornis caripensis. Next base: position 863,080 of record VZSC01006098.1, on the reverse strand, counting down.
ACGGATTCAGCTCCTAACAATGAGGCAGGCGCGGATGAGTGGGCAGGATACTCAAATGAGTTTCAGAAAGACTTGAGGTGAAATACTGTCCCCAGTGAAATCAATAACAGTTCTCCCATTTACTTCAGCAGAGTAAATATTTCAACTCTTTTTTTCTATGCCTTCTGGTCATCTCAGTGCCTAACAGAGTAATCATTTATTTTCTTTAGGAACACAGGAAAAAGGACAGAATAGATAGAAAGTGAGGGAGGGAGGAAAGATTTCAAAATAAATGTACTCCTTTTCCAGAATAATTAAAGAAAAAAGCAACTAACTTACAATGATTCTTGTAGTTAGAGAGTATGAACAATGCAGAAAATGAGATTAGATTAACACAGTTAAAATTCTCCTTTCTAGGAACTCATTCACAAATTCCTCTTCTGTCCTTGAAACACCTGTACACCACGCTGCTGCTTTTCCAGCTGAGCCAAAGAAGAGCTCACAGCAACAGCAACACAGCTTTGCGTGTGCCAGTCTGCTCCAGATCAGATCTTTTGTATACAAAGATATCTGTTATAAGACGTGCATCATGAGCTGTGCTCCTAATTACAGTATCTTCTGCTGCAGATTGGAAGTCTGGCCTACGAGATATTTGCCAAAATTACGTTCAGGAGCATTGCAACTGAAATGCATTTTGAATAGGTCAAAAGTTAGTTACTTTTGACTTTTTCTGAATGAGTGCTCTGTTCTCATTGTATCATGGAGGGAAATACAGTCAAAAGGTTACATATAACTGTGCGTTTGCAGCAACTTAACGGACACAATAAACTACTGGTTTTCAGAAGCATTCAAGATTTTGAACGTTAAAAAAAAAAGAACCCGTACAGTAACCTGTAACAGAGCCTGAAAAAATGCATGGTATGCATAACACAATAAAGTCACTGAATAAGTGAAATTTACAGTAAGCATACTGTCTGTCAGTAAGCATTGCAAGTTTTCAAAATTACTTGGCATATCAGACAACAGTGAACATTTACTATGCATTTTAGACTCTTGAAGTCCTTAGCAGCGTTCAAAGTTAAGGCTGACATTTCATCTTTAATTCATGCTCCTGTGTCTTTTTATATTAACTACTAACAAAGCAGCATGCTAATAGCCTCAGCACAGAGAGCATGCGCAAGGCAGGGGCTGTGCACGCTCCACAAACGCTGGTCTGCATCTCCAGTGAAAGTAGAGCTGTGCCTTTCGACAAGGCGGGCGGCCACCAAATCGCTACTGACAAACTTGAACATCACAGCAGCTGAGATGGAGATGATCATAAAGAGCGACAGAAAAGGACACTCATGAGATCTACTTAGCAGCAATTTCTCTAAGAGAAAGTTTTATTCAGCTACTGAACGTCCTTATTTGAGCCTCTGTTATTTCTCCCTTTTAAAGTGATCTCTGTAGTTCATCAAACTTTATCTACTCATTTGGAAAGGATTCCTAAAAAAAAATCCCGAGTTCTAGCACAAGTTTAGACTTTGTGCAGCACCCTTCTTTTCCCCAGCATCTCACACAGTGCCTCACAAAAGGCCCCAGAGGTTGGACAAACACAGCACCAGGAAAAACACAGTGTGAAAGGGATCTTTATGTGCATGTGTGAGGGCCCAGTGCTAATAGCTCAATGTGCTATTGACACATCACAGTGCAAACAGCTAAGTCTTTTTCAAAATAGCATGAGTCACAGTGTCATTCTTAACTTTGCCATTCCCAGATTTGGGTAATTTGTGAAACAAATCACCCCCGTACTATTAAAACACATTTTTGCAAATGAAGGTAGCCACCGGGAAATGACTATTGCTTCTGACTGTAACGCTTACTCCACGAACTACACATGCCGCAGAGATGTGAACAGGCAGAAGCGGTACCGCACCTCCCCTGACAACCCTCGTCACATCAAAACGTTTGTTACCTTCCCGTGCTAGCGGCTCATGTACTTTCGGATAACCCTCCTGCTTAGTACCGTCCTTTAGCCGGAGGCTGGCCGTAACGGGGCCGAAAGAGCAGGGGGAGGCGTCCCTTCCCCTCCCTGCCAGGGACGCCCGAGCCCCATGAGGGCTCTGCCCCACCCGCCGAGGTTGCCGCGGCGGCTCCGGCCCGGGGAAAAGTTGGGCAAGTCCCGGCCCGAGCCGGAACGGCTGCGCGCTCGGAGGAGCCGCCTTTTGTTCGCCGCCCGCGGGGCGGAGGGACTCGCACCCCGAACATCCCCGCGGCTCTGCGCGGGGCTCGGCTGAGCTGCGGC
>VZSC01006098.1:795046-859285 GCA_013398225.1 Steatornis caripensis | reverse complement strand
TTGGTAACGCACTGTATAGATGGACATCGCTGCCTTGCTGCGTGAGGTTCGTGGCAGAAGAAAGGAGATTTCTGTAACGTACCGTCAAGAGCAGGACTTTACAACACAGTAGCACGCCTCACAGAAACCTTCTTGAACTCTCAAAAGTCACCGGATGCTGATTCAAAGTGATCCGCTAATAATCCAAATTTGTTTTGTTGGTCATAGGCGCTGCACAGCTGTATCTGCTACCCTGCACGGAGCTTTCCGGACCCAGAATCTTGCTCCAGAACTTTTGGAGGAAACCCTGAAGCAGAATAAAGTACATTTAACCTCCTGGCTTGTGCCCTGCAGACAAGGTGTGAGAAAGAAGGAGGTTGAAAGCGTGCCCTTGAGTCAAGGCTTCCGTGGCAGCCTGAATCGTCCCTCAGGTCTAGGGCTGACTCCTGTGCAGTTACAGCACAACTGGAAATACAGACCGTCTTTAGTTTACTCCATTTGGTTGCAAAATAGCAATGTCAACAAAAGCATACCAGGTTTAGCTGTACAACAGCAGCAAGACCTTCTCTAAAGGTCTGTGCATCTCTGCTGTGGCTGCTGAGGACAGATATCCTGGGCCTGTGCCCCGTTCACAATTCTGACTGAAGCCTCTGCCTCAGGGGCTCAGTGCCTCATACTTCATGTCCAGACATGATTTTGCAAACCATAAAACGGTCAACAGCTACAACATGTAGCAAGGGAACGTCTTCCCAACTCCATTCCTAGAAATCTTACTTTCAATATTTATGGTGGCACAAGGAGCTCCCTCTAGCACAGGAGACACCAGGTCACCCTTATTCAGGGTTTGGATCCTGAAGCGTCACAGTTTGAAGCAAAGAAAGATCTCCAAAGTGACATTTTACACTAAGAGCAGAATTAAACATAGCACAGGTATACATCGGTATTTATGTGGAGTATTTAGAATTCAACTTTCTAGGAAAAAAATGTATAGAAAAAATGCCTCAGTAGAAAAGAAACCAGGCATATGCCGTCAAATTCTTAATCCAATTTCATTTTCATTGTGTCAACCATTTTTAACCAAAGGCAAAAAAAATGCAAAATCTACTCTGTTGCTAGAAGGGAAATGGTTGAGGAGCGTACAGTGCCGTGTTCACACAGGCACACCCCATACCCACGGCAAAAATTATTTATGCTCCCGAGAGAAACAAATTGTTCAGAAATAAAAAGACATTGAATCTGTTTCAGAATGCATCACTGCATTACAGCAGTCCTCCAAAGCAGTGACGGAAAAGCGGTGGTGTATAGGCACAGCAAACCCTTTTCAACTGAGGTTAATAAAGTAATACCTGCTTTGTTTCATTCTCTGGCTGACAAACATTTCTGTAAACCCAAGTGTAAAAGTTAGAATAAGCAGATTCTTAGGTATAGAAACAGATCATTGGCACCAAGTTTTGAGGTGTTCTGCTCTACAAATATGGGTATTTGCAGACTGCCTTGCTCTGGTTCTCTACGCTTTTAACGAAATCTGAAAGTATATTCCCACTGAATTCAGAGGGAAATTGCTGCAATGAGGAATGATTGGCAAATGATTCCAAGGTTAGGATTTGGTCCCGTTGTCAGATTGAAGGGAGCCGCTGAAAGGCTGCAGAGCTATACAACGTATGGCGTCGTCTGGGCAGTGCGCGGCCTACGAAGCACTTTGGCTGCTGCACAGTTCCTGCTGTGGCTGGCAAGGGGCAGCACGGCTGCCCAGCAGGGCAACCCCCAGGCTGGCCAGCCCAACTCGCCTCTCCTGTCCCACGGCCTCGGCAGCGGCCTCCGCTCCGGAGCCAGAAACCTGAGGCTGCAGAGCAGGAGGTGGCAGGCGGGAAGCACGCAGGGTGCTGCGGTGGGCAGGGAACTGCCGCCTCTGGGTTAGAAGTCTTAAATTCAGAAGATAAGCAAATAATAGTGATGTAAATAATGATGATTTTAAGTACTCTGATGGAATATACTGTTTCCAACACAGTTTCTTCTGAAAATAAAAGAACAGGCACAATAGGAAAACCTCAAAATATTCCCCAGCGACGTCACTGGTACAGGAAGTTAACATAAAATCGAAATCGAGTAAGTCAGAATTTAAAAAAAAAAAAATTCCGGCTAGGCAAAACACTTATCCCCAAAATATTATTTGGTGAAAAGTTTTGAAATACTGTCTATTTATACAATTATGAAACTAAAATATAGAAATTTGGTGATACTTCCAACCAAAAAGATTCCAGTTCCTGACTATAATCTAGTGTGGGCACTTCTACCAAGTGTCCAGATTAAATCTTTTGCAGAACTACTAAGACTGCAGGGAAAATAATGAGTGATTTAAAGAAAAACAGAAGAGAAACTGGGATATATATGCCAGTTTGTTTTTCTTTTTAAACAAAATATTGGGTTTTATGTGATATTGTGCCAGAGAGAATTTTACAAACTAAAAACTTACGCAAGTGCGTGTTTTCCTTTCTCAATACCACTTCAATGTAGTTTATTAAATAAGTAAACTTGAGCAATCTCTGGTACACTTTAAATCCATATACATGACGTCAAATCTGTTTGTTAGTAACAATGTATTTCTCTCAGGAGTACATTAAAGATGGAATATGAGCCAAAGTATTTATATTTTTCTGTGCATATCGCTTGAAAGGAATCCAGAAAATTCTTTCCTCAAGCTATTCTCTTTAAGGTCCTTCAGTAAAACTATGGCTTTGGAATTCTACTTTTTTTTTTTTTTTCTTTCAGAGCTGTTGGAAGTAGGAAGTATTTGCAGTCTTGAGTAAGTATTCCCTTCTTTTCTGCTGATTTAATAAAAGCAAGCATCTACCTACAGAAAGTGGAGTACTGCAGTAGTTTCCCTGGTCCTGGGTAGTCTTGATTTCGAAGAAACTTTTTGAAAAGCACTGTTCCATAAAGATCTGAATGTATGCCCACCGATGCCAACAATTATGATTCAGGCATCAGTTCACACAGACTGTGACTTTGTTCCATCTTCAGCTATACTTTCTTCTGACTCATCATCACAATTCAATTTTAAAAGCCATTAAGAACACTCAAACTGCTTTTCTGATGTAAGAGCAGAAATTGTATTGAAGTGAATCAGTCATACACAAATTTGAAAGTGTGTGTGCACAAATTCTCACTGCTGCCCAGAAACTTTTCAACTTGCGTAGGCAAATACTAATGTTCCAGGCCTAGATGATTCCCACACAAGCCTGGCGAGTCTTTTTCGTTGTACCAGGACATAGCAGGGGAATGTCTTTAATGGTCACCGCTTGTTTGCTTATCTTTAACTGGTACCCTTACAGCCTCTGCAAGCTACTTTGCAAAGCCCGTGTCGGCCTCCCAAACACAGATACAGTACCAAAGGCTAAGTAATGTTTTCTTTCTTTTTACTATACAGAAGGCAAAGGCAGTGGGAGGTTTACTCCAACAAACAGCAGAGTCGGGAAGAAACCTCAGAGATGAGAGCAGATGCACCAGCATCCTGACATCCAAAGGTTCAGATAGCCAGCCAAGTCTTCCGTAAGTACTGCAACTCAACGTCCCCCATGTCTCTGGCACAACAGTCCCCTCACTGGCAAAGACAACATGAGGTGGGGGGCAGGAAAATGGGGAATAAGGCAAGGAGGGGTGGAATGAACCAAGGCTGGACCGAGACTCTTTGCTCCAGTTTCACAATGCAGAATCAACATTAAAAAAGACCTGACATTGATTTTCACTGTGCAGGGTCCACTTGTACTGGCTCCTGTAAGAACTGGGAGGAACAAGAGGAGCTGGGAGAATACAACATCCCCGATGTCACCAGTTAAGGAGCAGTGTCTTAGTCCCTTCTCCCCAGAGCACATCTGGAGGATGAAAGGGCTCAAAACAAGAAGGATGGACTACAGGAGGAGAAAAGGAAGACAGAGCACCAATCAGGTCTGGTTTACAAAATAATCTAAAGACTCCTAGAATCAATAGGAAGTCCCTTTAGTTGATCACAATGGGCTTTGAATTAGACCTATGTTCTACTTACCAAGTACAGCTGCTGAGAATCAATAATATTTTGACTTACCCCTCAAAGCAACAACTACACTGGTAACTTTTGGCTAAGAAAAAGTACAATTAACAGCATACTAATTCATTAGAGTTTATCTCACTGAAATCCCCTTCTCATAAGATTGGGGAGTCAGATGGCATTTATAACTGATCATACAGGCATGAATATCTTATATAAATGAGGCAGTAAAAAAAACCCCTTTTGTTCTTAGCATTAATTCAGATCAAATATTCATTGATATCTACGTTTCTCAGCAAGTATCTCAAGCAGAGATCAATAAACACCTATTAGTCACTGACCATGTTTCCTGCAGTAAAGGAGGGAATGTCAGCCAGCAGATGGGAGCAGCCAAATAATTGGGAGAGCTAGAGACTAGTGCTTGTCTGCCAGATGATCATTTACCTTCTCTTTGTCTCAATTGCTGCGTCTTGGAAACTATAGATCAAAGGATTTTGGAAAACAAACAAAAAAAAGTATTTTTAATAGTGATTCCTTAAAAATACAAATCATTATTTTAAAATACAAGTATGGAGTGTTGCAGGGGAAAAAAAAAAAACTGCAAGTTTTTGGTTTGTGAAGATTCTTTCAGGCCCAAGTCAGGAAGTGCATTACTTTGTGAAACTGGGAAAAACAAGATTATTCAACTTTTCAAACATTTAGATGTGCCTGCATTGATGTTTCTGTGGATTGCTGAAGTCTCTTATCTTACCCAAAGTATTTTACCACCTCAACTCACATACGACAATTCTAACCATATTCTAGCAGAAAAACAAGTATTTGAGCTGTCTACAGAGCAGTGACAACCACTAATACTGTTGAACTATGTGACAGCAAAAAGGTTTCTGCCACTTTAAAGAAAATATTCCACAACCCTCCAAAATAACCTGTCTGTAATGGACAATATAGGATTACTTTTTGGCAGAGTGAATATCCTGTTGCTGTTGACTGCAGTGTTACAGTATCCTGACATACGAGTATACAGTTATTGGGAGATAAAGACCACGTTGAAAAACAAACTGATTGCAGTACTGAAAACAGAAAAGGAGCTATCCAGTAATATAAAAATTAACTTCTTTAAGAGAACAATGACTGCAACGGTGTCATTTCTAGATTAGCATTAAAGAATAAAAGCTTTAACCGAAACTAAGAAACCATTGCAATACATTCCTTTCTTCCAGGGATGCCATTTTAAAGGAAGACAGGAAAACTTGGTTAGAGATGGCTCTGTGTATGTGTATATTGCATTTATATTATCTGTTGATATACAGCTGTGGAAGCCGTGTGGTATGTTTATGTTTGTTCATTTTTCCCCTCCAGCCCTTTTCACATTCATACATTTGTTGAATTTAAACTAAAAGAGTTATTAAAAGAGTGGGGGAGGGGGGGGAGGGTGGAAGCTGCTGGCATCCACTTTTTGAAGGGAATTTACAACGGCAATGTCTACAGAAAGAAAAACATGCTCATCATGAGCAATCCAAATTCTTCTTTAATTTTCTGTATTAGTCTAGAGGAATTTGTCAGGCAGAAACTTTCATTTTACAGTAGAACCAAATCTAATTACTGAATTATTTTAATTAAACATACCTGAAAAGTCTTAGTGAGATATGGTGAAGAGTATTTCCAGGTAAGAAAGGTTACATTTAATCCTTGCATCTGCACCAGATCCACTCATACATGTTTTTCAGTTTTAACTTCATCCAATGTTCTATTAGGTAATTATTTGAAATATATAGCACATAGCTATATGACCTCTGATACAGTTCAGGTGCACACGTTTCATTATAAAGCATCTAAACACGGATGTGCTGACGTTCCTGGAGTGATCAAGAAAATATCTTTCTGTGATTTTGTGGGTTTAATGCAGAAATACCGTATTTCCCCAAAGAGAGGGCACACTTACCCTTGAGAGCCTGCGTGGTACTCTGGGGAGATGCCAACAGCAGTGCCATAGAAGTGGTTGCATATACTCTTGTGACCGCAGCGCACATCCTTTGTTGGTGGGTGTGGAATGGATGGGCTTTTGCTCATCGCTTGGAAGCCACTGAAGGACTTGATGAGGCACTGCCAAGATTTAAGGTGAACAGCCATGTATAGTTTTAACAGTCATGCCTTAAGAATAAAAATTATTTAAGAATGCTGCTGTTCTCATGTCCCTCTCAAACGGAACAGAGCCTTATCGTGATATTAATGTTACCTTCTACCAGCAGAGGTTATAACATAAAATAATTAGTGACCAATGCTAGATTTATCCACATTTGAAAAGACTGTAGACATACAGCTTTAATTGGATAGATCAGATCCATACAATAACTGGAAGTAGTCTTCCAAAGGACTCATTACTTATCCTTTAGGTCTCCCAATTAATGATGTAGTCTTCTGAGAGCGTATTAATAACTCTGGTATTAATAGCAACATAATTCTAGATGAGAATTAAAAAAAATAAAACACTTTTTTGTAAGTACTTCTACAGTAGAGTTTGGGACTTAGTAATAGACGCATATATAAATTCATCAGATTAAAACTTAACAAACACATTTCTAGAAGTGTGATCTAGGGACCACAATAACATCTCCAAAATGAACTGCTATACTTTCATTCAGGAGACTTAGGTTCCGTTTATAGAGTTGAGCTCTCTTTTTTTGATGCCTCCATGGGTTGGGTTTTCAACATTGAAAAGCTAAAGACAGATTTCATCCAGTTCTCTAGACTATTTCCCCAAGCTCATAAACAGTATGTGCCAAGCTGTTGTTGAAGAATCAGCCCTCATTTCCATGAATGACTAATATTTAATAAAACATCTGATCACAAAACCAAATCTAAAAAATCAGTACTAAAATAACACTCCAACTTGCTACTAAATGCAATGTTCCTTGATATAAGTCCATTTCAACTCCATTTATTTCAGGTTTCTACAGCAGTCAAAATAATCAATGCAGAATTTTCCATGTGATTTACACATTGCTTTTTAAAATGAATTGACTGAAACAAAAAATGCTTATTTCTGCTGCCTGGCTTGTTTTCTAAAACATACTCTCTTTCTTTTAAAGTGAGAGAACGACCTCTGCTTCAGGAACAATTTTCTGAGACTGTATGTTTATCAAATGGCTTCTCTGCTTTCATGAAAACAATTTATTTTCACTGAACTCTTCAAGATAAGCATTGAAGTCAGGAAGAATGTACAATGACATTTATAATTACATTCAAGAAACAAATATTTTCCTACAAAAGGGGTTTGGATTTTTATCTTTTTTTTGAGATACGAAATGTTTTCTTTCCTCCAGCATACCATTTAAAGTTATTTTCTCCCTGAAATTACAAAGTGTATTTTCATATGCATGGGAAGAGAAGCCCAGGACAGTAATCTTCTCATAGAAAGGCTACAGTATGCATCTAAACAATGAAAGCTGTAGCATAATCTTCACAACCAAACGGCCTTCCCTGTCCCACTCTTAGGAAATAACCTGCAGACACACGACAGGGAGAGCAGGGGGATTCATGACCTTGCAGAGCCTCCTCCAAACACCCTCCATATGCCCAATCTTAGAAAATGCACAAAACAATTGTCCCTCGGAATGGCACGTCCATCTCTCCAGCTTTCCCCCCACATTTTCCCCTTGCTCAGAGAGCCCCAGAGCTCTCCACAGAGACTAGGGACATAGGGCATGGTGCCTCCTATGCTTTGGGGAAAGAGAGGCTCTTGCTAAAACAACTCCCTCTCCCTCATGGATTCATCCCCAGACCCTTTCTCAACTATCAACAACAAAAGCTCAGTCATGCCAGAAAATTACTGCTTCCTGCTGTATTCTGAACTGCCCCTAAAATCGAGGTAGTCCATAATGTATCTCATCTTTCAGAACAAAGCAGCCACAGATTTAGTCATATAGCGCCTGTATTTTCAAATGCAAATTCAGTAACTACCTATGCAAAAGCTGCCCATGAATATATTTAGGAGTTCCGTTTGGGCTGCCTGGAAACGTGGGTCTTACTGGATTAAAAAGACGTATTACAATCACTCCGATGCATGTTCTTTAGTTTGTGGGAATTCGTTTTAGAATTAAAAATTTAAGATCTGGTTTATTCCTTGTCAGTCAAACATTCCAGCTTTTCATTATTCCATTTTTTTCAGTGCATGGAGGTAGTTCTCATCATAAAGATTCTCTGATAAAGTTCTCCTCCGGAGATATACTCTTTTTGTAGGCTCAGCTAGTGAAGAAATACAATTCATTGGTAATACTCATCAAAGAGAAATGGAAAAAAATCAAAAGCAGCTGAAAAGAGATTCTATTTCGCTAATATACACCAAGGCTTTATTTAAAATACACAATGTTAAATTTGATCAAATATCAACCCACCATTCAGGGTGAAATAATCTCTTCTAATTTGCATGTATCTGTGTGTGCCAAAGAGAAGCATGTTTGCTTTCAAGCAGGTGCACATCCTGCTATGACTAAATCTCTAACTCATCAAATTGCTTTACCAGTGTGGGACATGCCCTTTTTTCTGGAACAGCTTCAAGCATTTTCCCCAGCATTTCAGCCACCTGTTTACCGAGTTCATACTCCAAAGGAGATGCATGCAATTAGAAACAAGGAAATGAAAATAAATGACCTTGTTTGTTATAAATAACAAAGAGGCTCAGCAAAATTAATGCAGTGAAGCCTGACCTTCTGACCTGAAAGAAAGAATCACCTCATTCCTTTGTAGCAGGCTCACAATGCTCCAGCACCAGGCATTGTTATGCAGCTTTGCCTCTTTTGATGGATCTTAAAGGAGTATATTCTAAATATTAAATGTTTTACAAGTTAGATTAGGAAATTTGCATTAAAAAGCACATTGAGACAAAGTCAAGAGAGCAATGATAAAGATTATCATTGCTTTATTTAAAGAGCACAGGTAAGCAGTCTGCGTATTAGTTCACTATACTACAGTTTTTCAACTGAAAAAACCCCATGGAATTCCAGGTACTAAAGAGCCATGGAATGTCTCCTCCGCTGTTCGGCGAATTGATCAGGGAGAAAGTTTTTAATTACTCAACTCCAGCGAAAGGAAACATTTTTCTTTTGTAAATTGTTTGTGCTATGATGATCCGACATTTGAGGAAAAAGCAGTGTACTTCCACAACTACTGCCAAAAATATTCCTTTTTTTTCATTGTCCTTTAATTAGGCAACTAGAAGTGTCGTCTTTTGCGCAGAGTCTACTCAATAACGTTTCTATGGGTTACGTTTTCACTTTTGAATGATTCATGTCATTCTGGAACAGTGTCCAGCTGTAATGGAGGGCAAGGTGTTAGAAATTAGTTTTGCTGCTTGTCTTTGGACGTAATGAGAACATACAGTTGTTTTTATGGCGGTGCTCACAAAAAGAGCAGTGTGTAATTACACACTCCCCAAAACAAGTCTGTTATTAATGAAGCAACTCAGAACCATTGCAGAAATGAAAGCGTAACGCGCTTGTGTCTCGCTGAAAGTGCTTCCTACAACAGGTATTGTTTGACAAGGATTTTTCCAAAACTTAACTTGGTTTTGCCTTTTTTCCCCATTCTCTCACTTTGAATGACATCGGTCCAGCTGCTGGGGTAATGGCAAGGCCCTTCATGCCAATCAAGGCCTTAGCTCTGCAAGTTTCTCTTCACGGTGAATTGAGTGGGATGGTGGGGGCAGCTCTATCTGCAGCGCCCACAGGGCGAGGAGCACGTCCTCTGTGACACCAAGGGCCACTGATGCCATGGGGCAGCAGAGGGAAGGCAGGCAAAACAGCCATGGAGAGGTACTGTGAAGGAAGTCTCTTACACGGGAGGCATCGGGACTGGGCCAGCACAGGAGCACGTGAATGCAGACCCCACGCCATACCACAACATGGAGGATCTGACGGACACGGTGCTTTGGTGATTAGGAGCAGGAGGGTGCAGCAGCTCTTTTCCTCCCCGCTCTCACCCATTCTTCCACGTTCCGTATGTGACGCAGCAACTCTACTCCCTTAAGGACTCAGCATGACTCACTCCTGCTCCCATACTTTTACAGTAAAAGGGCAACCTGAGTGAATAATTTCCAGCAGAAAAACATTGATGAACACAGCTTCCCTTTCTGTTCTTGAAGTGTCACAAACAGCTTATGTTTTTTTCCGTTAAAAACTAAATGGCCCACATGGCTGAAGGTAGGGATATGCTTAAGTGTTTGATTGAATCGGAGCCCTTAAGAGTATTGTCTTCTCAATAAATCTGCGTTTGTTCACACGGACTGAAACCAGACCACTCACACACATTTCTAAGCACTGATCTATGAGGCCCTGTATGACAAGCCACATTTGAGAAGGACCTGCACAACAAATTTCTGAGCTCAGCTTCTGAGAGCTGAGCCCGACACGAGGAAATTCTGCTTTTGTGGAACATGAAGTCATGATCTCTGTCCAGCTCTGGGGCTCCACACCCCACGTGTGGGCCAGCAAATACGCAGGCTGGAGAGGGACTGCGGTTCTGTGCTGAGCCACCATTGCATGATACGCAGCAAGGGCTAGGACAGGGAGACCAAAGCTGGGGATCCATTAACGTGTCTCATGCTGCAAGCACGAGAACTTACTGGCCTATAAATTAGTGAATATTTATGTGAATATCTATTGCGAAATGCTTAGCCCGGGTTTCTTTTGTTGGCTTTTACTGGCTTCGGCAGTCAGCAGGTATAGTTCCCTTACTTTGCGAGGGGTAAGTGGAAATAATCGATTGTCTTCTGCAAAATCTCCTTTTTATCCATTCGGAATAAATTCTAGATGAATATTCTCCAACAAGTAACTTCAAATTCACATGTTTAATATGTGTCCTGAAACTCACTCATTGAAGGATTTGTGGTAATTCAGCTTAAAAAGCATATCATTCCAGGCACAGCAAATTCAGGGCTCTCAGGAAAAGTCTATTAGCTCCCCCACATTTGCTTTATTACAACTTCAATACATGATGTCTTAAACGGGAAAAATAGTATCGCAAATATTCTATTGTTATGTATTTATCCAAGACAACGCTCCCAGACACCTGCAAGCTGCCTGAACAATCAGTGAGTGGAAATATTAGAAAAATTGGAATGGACAATTTTCCTTTTTTTTTTTTTTTAATTTGTATTTAAACAATTACCAGAAAACGGACACTGAAGAAAGGCACTCAGTACCCCTCATTAATAATGCACTAAGACCCTGGCAGCTCCCAAGCAGTTACTGTAGGTAGCCAGTGACTTCCACAAACTCTTTCCTGTCCCTTGAGAAATCCTCTTCTCGGGTCTTGCCAGATGTTTTGCATTTTGCCATCGTATTCCAGCCTTTTCTGTCCATGGTGCTGTGACACCTCTGTGTCCTGCCAGCTGTACATTGCCAGTGCCTGCACAGTGTATTACGCATGTGACAAAAGCCAAGTCAGGATCTCCTGAAGGCTGGGCATCAGCCTGTGCCGAGAGCTGCACGCGAAGGGAAACTGCAGGGTATTCCGGAATGAAACTCCACCTCCAGCCACCTCCATCAGAAATCCAACATTTCCCTACACACAGCGTGCTGCTCCATAAAGCCAAAGTGCCCGTACAGGGATACCACGTGGCCAACCACGGGCAGATACTCTGCTCCTGGCGTTCTGCCTCATCTGCCACAGAGCTAAACTCAGGATACACTTGCAATTCAGAGATGAGCCATACTGCCTGCGACATCCAAGGCTGCACATCTGCTCGGCAAGCTTTGGTAGGCTTTGTTTAACTCGCACTGTGGTTCAGGTTCCCAAAGTATTATAAAAACTATACTGTCTGCTGCAGACTAAGAAGAGTGGTTTGAGTGTCCCTGATGATAACAGCACAGTACAAAAGCGATTTCTGTTGTTTTCAGGCCATATACATCTCAAAGGTTAAAAGCCGTAATTTCAGTGCCACCTTGGTATTATTTACAGACAGAAGAAGAATAATATTAGTCCAACTAAAAAAATTGCCCCCACTAATGGAAAACTTGCATGGGCTATTTAGAGATCGCAGGCAACAGAACAGAGCAAAATCATCCTCTATGTCATGTGAGCAGTGTGATCTTCTGGCTCAGCCGTTCCAGCCCCCTTTGGGCTGGTCTCTGCTCTAGCGTGTGGTTAATAACCAAGCTTCACCTAAGACAAGCGAATACATGCATTCTTTTCCCTTCTTCTGCAAGCTTCCCAGACTTACACTGCCTCCTTCAGCTGATCACCTTTATTTTAGAGCAATTACTCCCACCCTACACTTCCAGCCAAGTTTACTGCAAATTGTGCAAGCACCAGAACCATGCTAATCTGCAGTTCAAACACACAAGCCAGTTGTGCAAGCATAACTGTTTGCTCTGCATCACGCTTGAATGTCCTTGCATTACGTTGGTGAGACACATCTCATTGCTGGGCAGAGTGGTCTTGCTTTTCAGTAACGATAACCTAAACCGAATACTAAGAAAGGCAAAGAATACAGCAGTGTTAACTTCCAAAAAATCAGTGTTAGGGGTAGGCAAATAAAAACAGTATTCCAAAAGGCTGGAAATGAGCAGCACCCAAAATAAGTGATGTTATAAACTGGGTTTAAAAAGCAGCAATTTTCAGGAGCATTAGTGTATATGAGTTAGATGCATAAAATGGCTTTCAAATTCAGTGGAAGTTAAATGTCTCTGGAAAGCAAATGGTGTACTTTCACAGCATGGCTGTTTCAACTATTCAGGAAGGGTAGCTACCCACTCTGGAACAGGAGAGCACATAACTTGTTTCACAAGAATACAGGAGGCACATGCTGACTAAGAAAATTATGGAGGAGAACAGAATTCCTACACACAAACTAGGGCTCGCCCAATTGCAACTCTTGCAATTAACTGCTAAAGGTGCCACGCAGTCAAAGTTATTGTCGCTAGCACTGGGGAAATGCTAAGAATTAACAAAAGTTTCCTTCTTCCTTCATCCGGTTCCCATCCGAGGAGAGGGTAAGCAATACCACAAACAGTTCAAGAGGACAAAGACAGTGTCAGGGCCAGTGTCCCCTGTCGCAGTGTGACAGCCCTTGCTGGCCACAGCCCTGTGAGCTACTGCTGCGCGCATAATGATTTTGCATTGAAACGCTACACCAGCCATGCTCTGGACTGAACAACCACAACTCTAACTCATTCCTTCATTAACTGCTTTGCCATTCCTTGAGAATGAGAGGTTCTATAGAAAATCACATTGTCCTGTATTCCATCAGTAAACAATATCTTATATATATTAAAGTGGTTGATAGTAGTCATCTGTTCTTTTCAAGATGTGACAGGACTCTGAATTATTTGCTCTATCAGCAACTGCTGTGGTAAATTCCCCAGTTATGCTGTGCATGGCAGGCCTGCGGAAACACCCATGACAATGAAGTGAGCAGAGAACTCATACACGACGGAATCCACTCAGCAGACTGGTTTTTGAGGACAGTTGGGCCTCAACAAACAATCCTTTCTTCTCGGTCTATAGAGGAGCTGCACTGGGGCCTACTTTGGCCATTAGTCTAAGGAAAGCCTTTGTTGAACATATAGCTGCTTCTCACATTGAAAGAATAAATCACATTCTTATTCTGAGTATGTCTCCACTGCATTCACTGATGTGAATGTTTTTCCATGGCTGAAAAACTGGGTAAACAGCTTGCCCTATGCTGGCTCTGCACTGCTGTGGCTACATTACTAGCTGAGCAACTCAATTTAAAGGCAGCTTGGATGTGCCTGTAAGAGTGGCAGCCCCGGCCTAGATCTGTACTGCAGACAGCATACCCTCTCTTTTCAGGAATATTTCATTCTTCAAGCCGCATTACTGGGATTTGAACCAATCTGGGACTCACTTTGCCTGAGAAGGAGGGAGAATCCTATCTTTTCTATGACCTTAGTGAAGCAAAACGCAACCTAGGTGTGTTTCAGGAACGGTTCTGAGTCTACAGGTTTTTTAGGGTTATGCACATATGTTTTTGTTTCTCAACTACACGTACTAGAAGCACATGTCCTGGATAGTGGATGCCCCCACTCTAATACTCAAAATCCACACTAATCAATGTTCCTAACTGCTTCAATGTACAGCAATTCATTATTAAATAACCTTTACAATCGCACGCCACTCTCCTCTCTTCAGATTGCTTCATCATTTACTATTAACTTACATTTTTGCCCATCTTCGTATCCTCGAAGAAAAATAGAAGATCCAGGTTTTGGCAGACCATAGGGACCCCTGCTGACAGCTCCTATACAGACGGTCATCTTCGGATGAATAGAAGTGGTCTTGCATGATACCTGAGCTTCAGTTATTCAAGATTTAAGATTTCTGTCTGATAGAGTGAATCTGACAATCCACCATCACTCTGACAGAAAGGCTCCGACTTTCAGGCAGGACGCCACAGCCTCATCTGAGCTTTTGAGTGACTCCTAAGTATAACAACAAATACAGCGCATGTTAGTCTGTGGCACCTACAGACAGAATTCTCCATTTTGCCATTTAAACAGGACTTTGTCCCTGGAAAAAAATTCACGTGTGCGTTCCTTTTGCTTCCCATTTCAGTTAGCATGTTTCCATTAAGGGCTGTGCTACAGAAGAGGACCATGGCTGTAGCATAACGGAAGCTGTTGGTTAAATGGGGAGACCCTCGGGAAGCACCCATCCCTGAAGTGCTCTCACAATTTTTCCTCAGAGCTACAACAGGCAAATTCCTGCGTTGTGTTTTAATTGATGTGTGCATTTGTGTACTCCCCTGCACAGATGTAATATTAATTTTTTTTTAAATAAACAAATAACTCATCTGATGACCCCGCACATAACATAATCCCTTCTGCTATACATGATTTTAAGCAGGGTAAACGATAGACACAAAAATATATTTAGTGAAGTAATTTTTACTGCTTCTTTCCACGCAACACACTTCTGCTGCTGGGGAATCACTGCAGAAAAATTTCCAATAACCAGAATTGTGATCACCTCTAAATTTAAATTTCTATTTCAAAGTTTTTCTGCCTTATTTTATTGTTTATTAAAATGGAGCTCCCTTGCAAAAAGATTCTGTGTAATTATTTGCAAAGAAAACAGTTCACTGTAAATGCTAATGTTAAAAGTCTGTATGTTTTAAACCTCAGATACGCTAACCATTTAAATTATTGTTTCAATTATTTCTTCCTCTTGCTGTCATTAGTGAAATGTTTTGCATATGCACTTGTTCCCTATTTGTGTAAGAAATTCCAACTAAATATTTTTGCCATTCATTTCTTTTATTTCATGCTCCTTTGTTCTTGCATCTCAGAAGAGTTCAACTAACCTGGTAGCATTCATCCCGCCTATTCCCTTCAGAATTATCTCCAACTCAATGAGATGACCTCTTAATCCCATCTCTTCTACAGACCTGCTCTCTCCAACTTCAACAGATAACTAAGGTCGCTCTGCCCTTGTACCATGGTAGCATTGGTTTTGAACCTTGTCTATTTGTACAATAACTTCTTTTAAAAATAACTAAAACCGGAGACTGGTCTTTTGAGCATTACCTTAATGCTGTCATCTCTCACCAATATTAGACTACGTGAAGCCTCTGTATTTGCATTTCACAGTTTGCCGTGATTCTTTTGGTTGTTCATTCTTTTTTTGTCGTTGAAAACTCCTCACCTTGCTGCCGTCCATTGGTTTGTGCCATCTTTGAAAGCATATTTTATGGATTCTTTACTTGATTGTGAGCTCATGGTCTTTTCTATTCTCCTAAGTACCGTTCATTGTGTCTTCTCAGATTTTTAAGGCAGCTTCTGAAAATTACCCCTACTTCCATCTAAAAATGTCATTGTCTATCTTTGTGTTTTCTCCTTCTAGGGAGGATTTACATACACCTAGTGTTTGGAACTGTATGGGATGATGAGGAGTAGGATACATGTTACTTAAGAGTGTATACGACCCAAAATTGCCTGTACAGAAACTCCATATGTCTAATTTTTCTTACTGTATTTATCAGAGAAGAATTTGGGCTAGATTATATATGGTATGATGAACACAAGCACTAGCAAAGCACCTGGAGATCTTGCTTTGGCAGATGCTTTCTCCTCTTCGACTGCTCTGCTTGTTAAATTTACCATTAAATACCCTACTCAGAACAAGGATGTGGCCTCTTCATCACTGCTCCTCTGCACCAGCCTCAGCTTGGTCCCATTCTGGTGCCCTTCTCTCTACAACAAACTAGAAAAAAAAAAACAAACCACGTAGTACACAAGGATAATGGAAACTGCTACGTGCAAAACTACTATCTTGTAACCACAGACTATCCAAAACATCTGTCGTCACTTAAAATCTGCCAAGAATTAAGTGTCTTTGACTATACTTCAAGTCATCAGGCATTTCCAGCCAGTCACTATTTCCCACGACATGTTCAGCATCTTCATGTCTCCTGCTTGTTTTAACTTCTCACAGAAATCTGGGCTGATTTTTTAAAGTCCTGGATTTTGTCAGTATTCCGAGTTTACATTAATTCCTTATTCTTTTCCTGTTTCTGTGTCTCTTTTATTTGTATTATCCTTATCTTCATTGAGAAAACTGAGTCAAAACATTTAACATCTGAAAAATACATTTCTCTCAGCCTACGGTAGGTTACCTTTGCAGTGTCTCAAACTCTACTGCTTTCTCCAGTGACCTCATTTCTTTTGTATACAGAAAATCTCTTCTTTATCTTAGCCCTTTGCACAAACTTCTTTTATTTTGTTCCTTTTGCTTACACTCATCCCTTTGTTCTGTAATCTTCCAGTCTTCCCCACCAGCTTTATCTTACAGATGATTGATACATGCATTTCAGCAGTCTCAACTGCTACTTTATTTATCCCAAATAAATGTCCACGGCTGGATGACAGGTATAATTCTCTAGCTACAAAACTTTAGCTTTGACAATCTATTTTATTTTCCATTCATACCTTTCCACAATCCTCATGCTTTTTAGAGCTTTTCTTTCTTCGTGCACTTTTTGATTTAATTACAAACCTCAGTTATGACACCGCATATCAAGATATTCTTCCATTCTTACTTCTTCAGTCATGCTATGTTTCTTATGCACACCAACGACAAGGATTGTTCCCTTTTTAGTCCAACCTTTTAAATTGTGTGAAGAAGTACTATTATAGTGTTCAGTTTGTGATTTGGGCTACTCACCCAGACCGAATTACATCTAGATGGACGGGCAATTCAGGTATGTTATGTGTTTAAAGGTCTCTGTTTGAAAGAAAAAAAGAAATCTATAATGTTACCCTCAGGATTTCAGGCAATGATATTCCAAGTCTCAAAGAGAGGGAATAAAGAAACCGAAACAGGATACACACCACTGACCAATCAATTGAAAAGTACGGTAAATGGAAAACAGAAACCTCCCTGGATTTGCTTTGTGGGCTGATAGCAGTGGCTTTGTATAAAAAGAGAGAGCACTTATGATCCACTTTTCACTTGAGACATATAAATTAGTTTTTCTGAAGGTGTAACCCACTGTAACAAATTCTATGGTGGTGTGGAAAAATCCCACCACTCCTCGAGATGAAGCCTAAATGATGCCTTGCCTTTCATGTCTCCTTGCTCAGGCAAAGCCTATCTCTAAGAAACTCAAAAGCAGCTGAAATGCACCAGCCTTTATTGCAAAACTGAGCTGCGCGGAGGATGAATACAACCTTTATTAAGACTCAGGGGAGTCTGACTTTTTGGTTAGGCCTAACGGTACACAGGTTATAAAGGTTCCTGTGTTTTGTGCTATTATCTGTGGGAAAGAAACCCGACTACAGGCTTTGAATGAGGAAGAGCGGAGCTCCCTACATCCTAACTCGCAGAAGGAAGCCTGGTTTCCAGGCTCCTTCCCAATGCACAGTGCCTCGCCACTGGCAGTCAGCTCCATCTCATTTCACTGACACATAGTCCACCTCATTACTTCTGGACTTTAAATAAATCTTGAGGACCAAAATTAGTGAAAACTCAGTATGTGTGAGAGAGAGACTATCTGGGGCAGGATTCCTCAAGTACTTATGACATGGCTGGAAAATTGCAGAAGTCCCAAAAGGATCCAGGTGTGGCACGTAGTCTCAGAACACAGCAAGGGAGAAAGAGAACCTCTCAGCGGATCAGTCGTTTTAGAACTCAGTGGCAACGCAGGGAGCATTCTCTTGCACCTTTTATAATTCATGTAACACCATTCATTCCCCTCCTGTCCTACTTCTAATTTTCTCTCAGCTCCAGGATTATTATAGTGACATCTCTCCTAACATATTTGGCTTTATAATGATGTTAAATAATCATTAGCAAAAGAAGAAAGAGTGACACACTAGAACCAAACGAGATGTGAAGTCAAGCCTATCAGTCGGGCCTCCTGTCGCCTTCAAAAACTTCCTTCGGAAACATGGCACAGAACAAAAGAAGCCTACGCAGGCAACCTGGACCACTCCATGCTCGCTGGCAGTGCTTTCCAACCAGATCAACAGGCATATTTAACCTCAGCATGACTTCTCTAAAATACTCATCGTGATTATTTTTCAGTAGGACTCCTTGCACAAGAAAGATTACAGGAGGCTTTGCAAGCTCAGGCCTAAAAGACAGTAAGTGAAATACTCTCCTCTACAACACTTTTCTTGAACAAGCTGAACTTATTTTGCAAACCCACAACTCACCTTTTTCGGTACAGGGACACTTCAGGCCGTAAAAGTAAATAGGCAAATATTAAGTGAGGTGACTCAAACATTTACGCAAGCAAAGCCACTCTTATTTTGTCAGAAAACAAATAAAGTTCAATGTTGGCAGAGTTTTATAAGCCATCACGCTTCACTTTGTTTTTCCACGACCCAAACTTGAAAGGCAAGGTAACCTTGGTGACTGCTGAGGTCGCACACAACTGCTCAGGATTGTCCCACGGTTCTCAGGACTTCATTTGGTAGAGGCTAACTCCTCAGCAGGTACTGGGGGCAACAGGAAGCAAAATCGTAAAAGTCCATGTTGGACATATAATTGGAATAAAGAAAAGATCAAACAGAACCCCAGCCTTTCTTTTTATTCCTGTAGAACACGCATAAACAATACTGTCAGTTTCTGAAGTAAGTCCAATATATATGAACATGTAAAAAAGAGAGCCTGAGGTAACTTTGTTGCTATTACAGGCATTGAAAAGTCCTGCCTTGGTATCTGAGTCATGTCATGGTTTTGCTACTCAGGTCAATGGCTACCAGGTTTCTCAGAAGCTGGAAAGAGACAACGGAAAGATAAATTCTAATGGACTGGACAAACATCTTCCTTTGAAACAATGCAGTAATTGTACATGGACTATACAAAACTACTTCATGTTAATGACAGATTTATGTCAGAACAAACCAGGTTTTACTGAAATGCTTAGCTTAGCTATTTTAGCTTGTGACTCTTGCTCTTTTTGTGTACAACTTAAGTGATACAACTTGATACGGAAGACATTGAATGGAGACTAGAAGCAGATAGCTCTGTTCCAGAACGAGGCATGTAAAGGTTGTACAAATGTTTGGTGGATAGCGCCCTGATTTATTACAGAATGGGATTCGTATACTTACACAGTGAAAAGCTTGGATTAGGCACACAACATAATTTCCATTATGTTAATGTTGCTTTAAAATATATTGCACGGAGTGCTGCAACAATCAAATTATCAATTATAATGTCTACTCAGAGTAGAAAAGTGTTGCAAACAGAGGGCTGATTACTGCTTCAGTACTTCCAATCTGCATACTCATTGTTTAGTACAGGGAAAACAAATTATCTTGTGTTGGCCCTAGTTCAAATTTAATTAAATGAGTGCAAAGCAATTATAATAAAGTACAATGGTATAGTAATGAAAGGAAAATAACTCATTAACCTATTAATCTTTATTTATGTTCCTCTCAAATAAGTATGTAATTTCTTTATCACCGCATCCCATAAGAAATTGCAGGCTCTCACTGCTCCTGGTCTGCTTTAGCAGGGCTTATTTTGCTAAAGATCATTGTATGACTTCACTGTTACTATTTATATAGATTTTATTTAATGTGTCTGATTTTTCTCCTCTCCCTTACACAGTATATTTTAAAAGCCTTTCCCACATACCCGTGATGTAGATTATAAACCTGTTCTCACCCCCCTTTTCTTTTAACACTTGTCAGTTCTGAAAGGTAAACCTCTCTAGGAGCATTGGTATGCTTCTGTCATTGCGTAAGGGAGGGAGCACTCCCAGAACATCTGCTATAAAAGACAGTCTTACATTAAGACATGAGATGAAAGCATATTATTTTTAAGAGGACCGGACACAGCTATTGCTTTACAATCTTCACGGGTATAACAACATACCCCATACTTTGAAATGTAGGTTTTTTTGTTCTTCGTTCCGAGTTTTATCTAGGTTGCTTGTTGCTTTGGCATTCTGACAAATCTCAAGTTCAAGGAAAAACAATATTTTTAGATGATTAGTCAACTATTATACTGTGGTGTATTCTAATCGTGCTTGCTGTATGCTAGCTATCATTATTACCTTATCTCTCCAGAACTGGTTTTGTTTTCATTGACATCTTACATTCTAGTGTGTACATTTAATGTCACACACGAGTGCTCAGCTTATTGCAGCCAGTCAGGGTTGACTCTGTCCTTTCACTAAGCTGAGCCTCTCACAAAAAAACCCTCAAGCAAACAAAAATAACCAAACCACCACCCAAACTAAGCTGTGAGGAAGCGGTAAGATTGTGAGACAAAACACGTTTCAAAAATTTTTACTCAACAGCACTCTCTCTTTCTTAGGCTGAGGAAACCAATAACGTTACCATTAAGTTTTTTTCTACTAAATAAAATGAAGTAGACGTCATACTGTATCATAAGCAGTGACTGAGTATTATCCTGGAGAGAGGCAAAATTGGTAACTGCTACATAACCGACAAGAAAATTAAATTAAAAGAAGTACAGACACAGTCTCCACTTCTGCATGCACAAGTGTAACTACCGGCACTGACAGAAGACCAGAGGTACCCGTGTAAAACATATAATCAACAGAAATATAATTCTGAATATACATAAAGGATGAATGAAGGGTCCTTTTGAAAACTGGAAAATAAAACCTTTACAAAAGAGTTTGCAAAGTCAGATGTCCCTACTCTTTTTCCTTTCTGCGCACGGATCCTGTGCAGGCAGGGTCCAATCTTACTGCCTTATAAGATTCGAGCAGAATAGCTTCCAAAAAGTTATTAACAGATTCTCTGAGAGGATTGTAGAGGTGCAAATTTACAGCTCAGATGGCTGAGAAACATACAAGTTCACCATATCTTTCCTCTTCACACATAGCAAAAAACTTCTGCCTTGTAGAGTATATTTCTGGTTTCACAATCTGCTGCTGAGAACTCTGTTAGCAAGAAATGGAACTCTTTAATCTTAATGACACTTAATGAGTCACTCTATTCTTTGCACATTTTTAACACTCAGTTCTTTATTTCACACTTATTGCTCAATTCTTGCTTTTATATTATTGCAGCACTAGTACTGCATTAATACAACTATGCACAGAGCTGTGTGTGGCTCTATTGTGTTGCGTGGGACAAGCGACATTGGTCGTCGTGACATTGCTGCTGACCTGTTGGAAAGAGTGATCAAGAAGTGCAAAGCCATCACCAATAGGTGGCACATTCGCATTTGGCAGAGTGTAGTGCCATAACTCTTTTTGTTTATTTGTTTGCTTTGACAACGACTCATGTTTTAATTACAGTATTTCAACATGTGAAGTAACTAAATCATTAAAAAAGGAAGAAAGACAAAAAAATAAATTTTGTTATGTACAATCATCAGAATCTCACATGAATTGTCATCTTTTTTAGTCCAGAATTAAATACTTGTCATCGAGCTAAATTAATGTTTATTCTCTGTGTAGAGCAACCACTAGAGGGGAGTTTGACACTCGTGTTGCAAGTTCACAACTGTATGCTAAACTGCAGGAAAATGTAGATCATCACAAATCCACTGTAATTAAAAAAGACCATCATGCCAAACCCACAAATTCGCACCATCTTTCCAGATTACCGAGTGAGATGATTTCTATCGGACTTAATAAAAGTCTAAACCCTGCTGCCAGTTGAGCTCACTTTGTCCGGCTTCCTGATACATAAAATGAAGAAATGAAACTGCAGTGAGCTGAGGAAGAGAATATGAAGCATGCTCAATGATAAAGACAAATATAAAATAAAATTGTCTGAGATGAGACTAGACTTCACAGTCACTGAACTTTGCAAGCCCTAGGACAGTTACACAGGGACTCTCTCTCTGTCTTTCTCCTGCCTGCAAATCACTGGCCTAATACTGTATTCGGTGAAAACATACGACAATGTCTGCTGTCTGCACCTAAAATGTATACCTCACTGCCCTTGATGTTTCCTCCTGTGCATATCTTGGTTTTATTTAAAGTGCATTCCTACCGTACTGTGCACCACGGGGAGTGACAAGGTCAGGTTTTCAAAAACCATCAGTCTCCCTGTGCAATGTGTATAATGCACATCATAGATGAAATTTTCCTTTAATGCAGACAGACACAGTTTCACTCAAGTCAACTGACACCTGCAAAAGATTTGGCCATATCCATATAAATCATAAACATACCTGCCAGAACATCAGACATGTTGCAGAATGCTTGGCTGTGATGGGAATTAGGACACAACTCCTCAAGTGCCTGGGCACAGGGAGGTACAACCGATGCATGATGACCTCTCCAGTTTTGATCCTTTGTACACCTAACTCATTAGCCGGAAGGAATACTTCAAGCCTCACTGATTTATGCTATTAATCCCATGCAATCCCATCAGAACACAAGATCTTGTATCACAGCATCATCTAGAACCCGTCTAGTAAATAAAAACACCAACACAGAGTCTACAACTTCCTTAGAATTGTAGTTTGTATGACTGTGGATATTTTCAGGTGCGACCATATATCTGCCGCAAGCAGAATATAGATATACGTGTGTGTATATATATATACACACAGACACATAATTTTTTCATAACTGGGTCTCAGATGTACTTCTGCTGATCTTCAGAGTAATGGAAGAGTGCAGATGCAAAACAATAAAAAAGTTAATATATCTTTCTTCTAGGAGAAAGAAGTGAATGCACCGCGCATTGCTTGTCACAAAGAATGTATTTAATCCATGCTCTTATTTATAGCATCAAAATGTTTTTGACAGTAGTAAGGAGAGTAAAAAGTCAACAAACATGAGACAAAGACAAGAAACAAAACTGCACACAATCTAACTCGAACAATATTTAAAGGGATGTTGATCATTTAAGAACATATAAAGTACATATTTAAAAATTAAAGCTGTCACCTGTTACGATGACGCTCCTGTTGAGCACCATAACATACATTCACCTGATTTACTCTAACACCCACCAGTGTAAATCAGTAGTTATTCCACTGACAACAGTGGCATTTTTCTGGCATACAATTGATGCAAGTGGAGAATTTGACCCTATAGCTGAAAACCTTCCATTAGAGAAATAATTAGTGTACACAGGTGTCATTTTTCCCTAGTAATTGATGTGCGAGCCTAACCACTTCTAAAGGCTGGCCATTTGCTTGATGGACAAGAATCTGTTTTCCTCAGTAATGAGCACAATTTCATATAGATGGGCCTTTTTTCTCCACAAAACAGAAAGGCAATCTATATTTCGGCATTCAATCTTTCTCATGACAAAACCTCAAACGGCCCCTAAAGATCTTCTGCAACTCCACTGAGTTTATGCAAGATACTACAACGAGCCCTACTGTAAGGCATTGCCTTGGGCACTGGAACTTGAGCACTGATTCCTGAAGATTTGGAAATGTGCTGAGAATGCCAAACGCTTGGAGACTCCTGACTTCAGTGGGCAGTTCCTCATACTGGAAAGCTTCTGGGAACCCACAAATATTTCAAGGCAGGCACCAGAAACCGAAAGGCAAAATGACCAAAAAGCATTGCTTCATGTTTACAACTGAATAACGACAATATTTTGCACACCAACCCACAGGGGCAGCGCAGTTTGGGACAGTGAGAGTGGGGACACAATGCCTGGTGACGGGACCAACCTCATCGAAGTGATCATGCTTTGGCCTGCAGCTCTCGCAGCAGAGAATCAGTAATTTTATCCATCATAAGAATTATCCTTTGTAGATTAATTCCCAGCATCAAAATTAAGAATGTCTGCTCTAAAATGAGATTTCAAGATCACAGCGTATTAATTGATCATGAAATGACTATGAGTCTGTAAATGTAATACTGTCCCCCCCCGCAAAGGCTTAAAATGATCCTAAAATATTTCATGAAAATAGTTAGACAGATGTGTTAATGCTTCCATAAATGTGCTACAAACCCTGCATCCAGAATATTCTACAGGTTTTATTCTGTTCAATATTCTACGTATCGAAGAGGGTCATATACATGATAACGGGATGAACATGGACATCAAGACGTAATGTTACAAGAACTGCTTAAGAAGTTGCCAGCCTCACAAAACAAGTAGCTTGAGCAAAAACCCCTTGAAGTCACTATTTACAAAGTGTGATTCATCTGTTTAATGGTGACAGAGAATTCAGTATGTAGTCCAGATGGTGGCACAGATAACAACTCTAGCCTGGCTTTCTGATGCTACGGACAGGCTGTCTGACTAGCTCACACTAAGATAGACAGACAGATAGATAGATTGACAGATAGACAGACAACGACCTTCTCTTCTTGAAACAGTTTTGCTGTTAATACACATTTTAGAATTAAAAAAATCCAGCTATGCATAGACCTCACTAACCTACAGAAGTAGTACAGGAGAGACCTGAAAACATAGCCGACTTTTATTTCAAGTTTACAAGTTCAGATGTTTCTGTTGTACCCTTAGGAAAGAAAAGGGCAAGGACTGAGTTTGAAAATCTATTCAATAATAGATCTTAAGCTCTAAGCTAGAACAGGACAGTTCTGGGCCAGCACAGTAACTCCCAAACAGCTGGTAGATGTACTTTGTAGTACTACAAGCTTTTGGCAAAGAAACTCAACTAACTCTGGATGCTATTCCCAGTGCTGCCTTTCCCCAACTTTTAGCCCAGGGCAATTCACCTAACTTACGTCTGTTTCTGGTTAGCCATCTGGTAAATAGATAATATAATTGCATCCTTTATAGGCTCATTGTGGGGCTTAATTATTGAACATCCTTAAGATACGTCAAGGTTCTTGGTGAAGAGTTGTGCAATCCATTAATAAATAATAATGGGGTGGGGGAGCGCTAAGAGCGGGGGAAGCATAAAGCTGAATTGTCGCATAGGAGAAACGTTAGCCAAACTGAGGCAGGAGAAATATAGGCAAGTGATTAGTTGATATGATGTGAAAAGGAAAGAGCAAAATCACTAAATTAATTGCACTAGAAAACACAGAGAAGGAAAACGGGCTAAGCTGAAATGACAAAACAGTAAACGTGGACAAATGGGAAAGGACAGATCTGGCAAAACAGAGTAAGTTACGTGTCATTGGAGAGGTGTCGAGATTGGACTGAGCCAGGAAGCTTAAACTGACTGGAAGGACAACTTCTCTGTGCTTTACAATTGGTGTTTCATTCTGTTCCAGTTTGCTCATTTCTTTACAGCGTTGCTTACACAGATCGTTCTAATGGATGGCACTGCCACAGGGCATATGCCCTCTCCTATCTCATCTGGAGTGGGTGGTACCTCGGGGAGTTGACAGCTTCTCCTGAATGTGTGGCATTTCTGGGACAGACATCTGCACAGACATCTCTGTAACAGCCTAGGGGAAGCAGCATTGACTCCCTTCACCAGCCTGATCATCTGCAAATTACACCACACGAACTACTTTCACTTCCTAAGCATAATTGCTGTAAGTGATCCATTGATTGCTATCTGACACTTAGCTTTTCTGGTTTCATTTCCCAGATGTTTCTGGTTTTGTCATCACTCTCGACTCCATTTTATCAGAGATGTGACAACATATATTGAAAGGACAGAGCCGTACTGCAAAGAAAGAATTATGGCATCTACGTACAGTAGAGAATCATAGTGTTGAAACAGGGTTATCACAAATTTAATAGTTTGCAAATGAAACACAACTAATTTACTATTTATTCAGCTCTCATCACAAAAGTTGCTTTCTGTACTGGATTTGTTCATTGCAAAGGCCATGCACTTTAGATAGCATGGCAGCAAAGAAA
This sequence comes from Steatornis caripensis, assembly GCA_013398225.1. NCBI lineage: Eukaryota > Metazoa > Chordata > Aves > Caprimulgiformes > Steatornithidae > Steatornis > Steatornis caripensis. The sequence continues at coordinate 833,071 of VZSC01006098.1, read as the reverse complement.
ACTTTTTCCCTTAATTTTCTGAAGTGCCCTAATTCTTTTTGAAGAATAGATATTTATTTAAAGAGCGGTTTTTCCTGCAAGTCCTTGTTTGAACTGGAAATCTTTGGATAAAATTAGATTTATAAGACTGCTAACTTTATCTTCTGCTTGTTTCACAGAGTTTTAAGTTATTGCCTCTTCCTACTATATATAATATACTATAGTATTATATTATATTATATATATTATATTATTATATAGTATTATATTGTATTATATATATACTATATTATAGTACTCACTATAAACGTAGTGAGTACCTATTGGAGCTATCACTGTATTTAATTCTCCACTCCCTATTTACTCTATCTACTCTATTTACATTTAGTATTGTAAAAGAAACACGCTAATGTGAACAAGGAGGTGAGTTTGTCTGCACAGTAGGAATTCAAAGACAAAGGTTTTTTTCAATCTTTTTCTGTAATCAAACCAAAGCAGGGACCTAGCTCTCAGATTTATTTTTTAGGAATTACTTTGTTTTCAAATTTGAAGAAGTAGTACATTATGTAGGCAGGGTACATTTTACGTCAAGAAAATTAAGACCGGAAGACAACCAAGTCCACAAAAACTATCCTTATACTAACGTTTTACTATGACATTGCCCCTGCACTTAAAAGGTACAGTCTAATCGGGGTGGGAGGGGAGGCGTGTGCATCAAAGTTCTTTTCCACCAACGTGGATGGGCTCTTCTCCTCTAAAGTACAAAGATAACCTGTGGTTTTCAAGAATGTTTCAACCATACTGAGGAATGTCCCTCAAAAATCCATAAAGAATCATTAGGTATACCATGAAGAAAAATACCATCCAGCAAGAAAGAAAAAAGATGGTAGAAGGAGGATCTCATGGTTATTTTCCATATTGCCCAGTCCATGACGCACACTCTGAGATATACTAAGCAGTTAAATGATTTTGTTCCGGGCAGTAAATTTTGAAAAATCATTTGGCCTTGTCACTTTGTACTGAACACTGAGTCTTGCTCAATCTTGCTCTTAAAAGTATGAATGACTCAGAAGAATTCCATGCGTATTAGCGATAAAATATTAAATACAAACTTTAAGCTTACCTTCTGTCACTCCACTACTCATTTGCCTCCTATGGACAATGAAGGTGCACCACTTCCAATGAAACTTCATTCCAGCATTGATGTCTCTCTCGGAAAAGAAAGCAAGCGAATCCTTGATCTGTAAAAGACAAATGTGATTTTGTTCTAGTCCATCTGACCAGTCTATCAACGACAGTCATTCATCTGCTGCGGAATAGTAAACAGTGCACCATGAATTTGCTAACATTGCATCTGCCGGTACATTTTTCTTTGATAGCAAGTGGGGCATAATAAACCTTGATCTTTTTTATACGCTGTTTTTTTGTTTGGAAAGTATGATTCATTGGCTATTTGCTACTACACATTGTTCCTCTACAGAATCACATTCTACAGTCACAACAAATTTCTTCCTTGGATTAAAAAAACCCCCACTGTTTATTATTCTTAAAAAAAATATATATACCAGAGAAAACTCCATGTGAAAATTTTTGGCCCGCATTTTCAGTGCTGACATCTGCCGAGTGATGTATCAGAGATAGACGGCCTATTATCACCATAAGAACTCAAGAAAATTCTTTCTGAATTCCAGTAAATATCTTTCTTTTCAACAGCTTATTCAAGATATATGAATGTGATGAAATTCTGTGTTCTGTGTGAGTGAAAGCGTTTTCATTTTCATTCAACAAATAACAACCTGTAACTCCCAATGATATTAGAACGAGTATTTGTCTTTGCAGTGCTCCATGGAAGTTGCTTGAACACCTCTGTCAAAACTTTTCAGCCTAAAAGCTACACTGACGATCATTTACACAAACGCAATTGATCATTTGGGTCTGGAAAAGTATTCTTGGACGTTTCACTGCCTATGCAATGGTATTTTGCTAACAGTACACATTTCAGTAAGTCTGCTTCACAAATAGAGCGTACTACTGAGCTGCATTTTTCCTGTAACATCCCAATGACTCGCCTTCTCCTGTTACAATTCTTCCAGAAGAACAAGCAAGGCAAGGAGAGCACCAGTCAGTTTATGTCTTTCACCCAAAGTAGATGAAAAACTAACCCGTGTCACAGATTTCTTTTCAGATAACTGTTTCTTTACATAATATTTATTAGCTTTCGCCTATGATTTGGGTAAGCTTCTTCGCTTTTTTAAGAGAGGAAAGACAGGAGAAAGACGACAGGGTGCAAACTAACATAAATAGAAATAAGCCTACACATGGGTGTAATCCGATTCAAATAACAGGTTTCAGCTTGTGCATACTGCTGCATCTCACCTGAAGTTAATGGATTCACAATAACAGACATGTTATGAACCCAACTCAGTGTGTCATCTGTACACAGATTAAATAACGTTGATTAAATAAAATCACAACAGAAAATAGCAGTAATGCTCCCTGTTAAATATATTTTGCCTGTATATAAGAAAGCCAGAATGAAGATTACTTTGGCTCCACTGTTCTTTCCAACACTGAGATGCACGTGATTTTAAAATAATACGGGCTAGGTTTCTCTCACTCCAATGCTGAGACTCCTTCAAAAAATAAGTGATTGGAAACATTCCTTTATGAGTAAATATGACTTTAGTTTTATATATATATTAGTATACTCCCTTTGGTTTTTCATCTTGACCAGTAGAAAATTATAATGTATTATATAGAAACATAAATTATTATAAGGAAATAAGTAGGTACATGACATGCTGAGTAATGCACTGCATAACCACTGGATATGATACAAACTAATACACTTTCTATGTTTCATGTAGCAAACATTTTTTCAACACTTCTTGCCTTCCGGTTCTATTTTGTCTATTCCTTTGAGAAAATGTCTCTTCTAGTGTATACACTCTCTAGAGGGAGACTGCAACAGTATTTATGAGTACATAAACAATGATATTCACCGATACACTGTATTTTTAATTGATTTGAGTGAGGAAAAAGATTTGGAACAGCTTAAGTTGCACAGTAGGTACATTGTGAAGCAACTTCCACTTAGTAAAACACTGAAACATAATGATCATTAAACAGTAACAGAGGCTCATACCCATGAGCTTTGTTTGCTCAGTTAATATTAAAATTTTTCATGGATTCACCATAAGATATCTCAGTTTTTCCTTTTATATATCAAAAACTGGTGAACCCTTTTTCCCCTAATGTAACTTTCCGTAGTCAGTGCAGCAGCAAGAACAAGACAGAAAATAATCTTTAGAAACTGAAGTCATCACCTGACTTATATTTCCAAATTCTTGTGAATATTGTTATTTAGCATTCAGGTTACGGCAGCACCAAGGAAATCAAACTCTGAATCAGTACTCCCTTCCACAATGGCAGGCACAAACAACAGCAAAGTGATCCTTGCTCCAAAACCATTACACATAATCAAGTTATTAAAAATAGTAATACTGATCATTCTGGTCTGTCTGTAAGACTGCGTTTAAGTTAATCAGCAGATGCCACATCAAGCACTGCGTAACCATAAATTGTTATATAATCTGCTCAAGGACACAAGACCAACACCTCTGATCCACAGCTATAGGACTGTGACTTCACTGAACATTGAACAGTACTTGAGAAAAGCAAATTCACAAAAGGCTTTGGTGTGCGCCTAACTCCTCTTCTGTTGGAGTAAAGGCAAAACATAAATAACCTCTTGCAAGAGCACACAGCTAAAACAGTCTTTAATTTTAAGGTACAGAAACCTGCACTACCTTGCATTGTTACCAAGTTCCTAGAAAGGGCTGGATCTGCTCAGGATATTAATTGGAGCTCATACATTTCCTAAATTCCAGCAGGTCTGTGAAGTTTTAATTCAATAATACCCCTGTCATCAAACTTGACTGCAAAAAAAATGAAACAAAGGGATATTTATATTCTTAAAATGTGTCTTGCTACTGGAGTTTCAGAATTCTGTGCATGCAATTCATACACAGAGACAAACTGATGCACTTCCTTTTTCATAGTCATATTAACCACACAGCCAAACACAGTATGTGAACTAGGCAGACTCTAGAATAATTACACAGAAGGGCAAATTCCACGCTTGCTTGTGCAGTTCTAAGGCTTCGACTCTGAGTTTCAACATGTTTTTTTAATGTAGAGATTCATACTAATTTGTCACCATCAACAAATAATATTCCCTTAAACAACATGTTTCCTTAATTTACTAGGCTTTTCGCATATAAAGGTTCAGCCATTAGCCATTCTCACTTCAATAACTACAAGGTATGTGCCAAGGGTTAATAAAACCGATCATCTACGCTAGCAAAAGTACACAGTAACGCATTCAGCATCCATCAGTTTTGAAAATGCTAACGTACAAAGGGTTTGCCATAGATTTAGAAGTTGCACTAGATGGAGAACCTTTTTTAAGCGTAAGGGGAAACATGGTCATATAACTGAGGAAGCTTTATGGCAGAAGGCTCTATTGATATCTGTACTTACGCCCTTATCAAGAAGAGGTCAAATAATCCTTGCTTGGAATTACACAGTGATGAGTTCAGATAAATAAACCAGACCATGTAATTCATAATCCTAAACGGTAAAAATTAATTTTCAGAATCCGTCTCCTGTGAAAGCAAGCACTGGTGTTTCAAAGCCATGATTATTTTAGCTCTGACTTACTCATACCGCAGCGTGTATTGGCCTAGTTCTGAACAGATCTGGAAAGCTAAGTAACTAGGCCTGTAAAACTATACTCCATGGAATTCATATGAGTCTAAATGTAAACAACAGAACTTACGACTAATTGCCTTTTAGATAAAGCTGACTTAAGCAACTGAGATAACAGAATCCTACAATACTCAGGATGAAACATACTAAAAATGCGAATTAATAAGTTAGCTGATATCGAGCTCCAGATGTTTCTTACTCTGGCAACATTCCTTAAGTGATGATAAGCAGATTTACATACTTAACTAATATATTTATTTAAAGAAAATTTCCAAATCCAGACTAACCTCCAGATTTCTTATTTGGCTTCAGACCAAAAGACATACTATCAGTAAGGACGGCATCCAGGAAAACCTTTTCAACATCTGCTTAGAACTAAACAACAGATATTTGATTTTCTGCAAATTTAATTTCAGGCAAAATTTTACTTCATCCAGTATTTTTTTATATCCTCAAGACAGTTTGACCTAGTCATTTTGCATATTCAAATCTCAGAATACAGCTTGTACACTGGCAGAGACAGCAGTTGCTAAGGAGAAACTCTGTGTAGTTCACATTTAAAATGCTATGAGTAATTTCACTTAGAGTGAGAACAAAAGCTTTTTGGAAGCAAAGCTCTCCCCTCACCAATAGTATCAGGGATTTAAAGAAGCAGCTTCAAAAATGTTCTATATGTTCCTTGTAACCTAAACAAACTTCAGTAGTTCATAACAAAAACCGAAGCTCTACTGTTTCATAAGGGTGAGGAATGGAACATAAAGTTAATGTTCCTCAGTTGGTATTATTTGAACCTCTCGCTTATGAGAAGTGCTTACTGTTACATTTAAAGTAAACTAAGAAAAGACAAACTCAGAGCAAAAACTTGAAAGAAAATACTTGGACGAATGGATACTGTTCCACATTTCTTCCCAGGTTACAGAAAGGAAAACATAAATGTACTGTTCGCTGGCAGGGAAAGTGTGTATTCCAGGGCTGAGCAGGAAGAACTGACCGGGAAATATAAAATATGGACTTCTTTTTCAAAAATAATTATTTTAGAAGAGAAATGAAATGAAATGAAGAAAAATGTTTCCAAGCAAGTTGAGCACTAGCATAAACTTCTACCGAAAGCCAAGACAATGATTATATAAACATAAAAGAGGTAAATGTTAAGCGATGCACTATACCAGCAGATATGCTGAGGAATGATGTCACGGGTTAGAAGAGACAAGAGTAAAAACTACCCAGTGTTTCTTGTGGTTCCCTGGTGTACATGAGAGAACAGGAAATATGCCTACCAGGAACTGGAGACCGAAGAGAATCTTCTGGATTCGGATAACCCTATAACACGATTGATCTTTGGCACTTCACCCCCCCAGCTTTCAGCCTAACTTTGCAAAGCATGTAGGTACAGGAAAACTGCTAATCCAAATCACCCTCCAGGGCCGTGGCAGAATCAGAAACGTAACACAAAACCCAAGAATGCCCTGTCCACTGAACACACTGATTTTCTTACATTACAGAGAATATACTTCCACATTTCATTTTTTGGGGGGAAAAAAAGGCTGAAAAATGCAACAGGAACATTCCCTAAATTGTACTCAGAAATCAAAAGGAAATAAAGAGAAGCCAACATTTATTACTTCATTAGAATGTGTGCGTTTTTTAAACTGGCATCTAGACTTTAGAATACCTGCGGTCAACAATACTGCTATCAGACGGAGCCAGACTTCCCCGTTGATTTATCTTTGTAGCTAAGTGATAACAAGCAGAAAACTATATTGTATTAGTTGGTTAGTGAAAACAGAGACAATTTAAGGCTTTGGATGTGGAATTCTCTGCAACAGCAAACATAAACCGGTGAGGAAGTTTTCAAATTGTTCAGTAATTATATGAACTTCTAAAAGTAGCTTCTGTTAAGATTAGTTTCCCAACTGTGCGTTATGGGGTGTCACTGGGAAGGCATTGGCATATAGTCCAAATCTGACCACGGAGCAATTTGGGCTAAAGCCTGTGCAGTGCTAGCGTAGGCAGAAATAGAAGGAGACAAATCTGTGCCTCCTCTCTTCCGAAGATCTGCTCTGCTCCAGAATCTGCTCTTGTGTCCAAGATCCCTGTGAGGATTCGCAGAAGCATGGACTAACTGGCTCCTGAGAACACCCCGCTCCAGTTCCTGCCCCATTCCCTCGGCTACGCTCTTCTATCCAATATAGCACCAGCCTTCAATCCTGTGAGCAAACAGAAGGCAAATGCTGCCTGGGCTTTGCCATTTCCTAGGAGGCTTCGGCTCCTTTAGTTTGCCCTTCGTACTAACCTCCTTGGAACGATCCCCTTGCAGGGCAATCAGGCAATATCGCAGTTTTGTATCTCAAAACCTTCACCAAACTACAAGTAAAAATTAAGGTAACACACCATTGGAAAAATGCCCCTTCAAGGAAAACTAGCCAGCAGCATAGCTCTTTCGCTGTTTAACACCCCCCCCCCGCCACCCATCCCCGGTGCAGGTAAAGATGCATATTTCAAAAGGTTTGCTTATTTGAGTGCACCCCAAGACATGATGTTGCCCTTTCCATTTTGCAAATTCAGTCAGAATTCAAAGATGTGTAAAGCCACATATAATGAATCTGATCAGACGTGCTACGGTACCAGAGTCATTTCTCTTCTCGTATCCAGGCCTCATTGCTGAAAGAAAACAGAGCTCTGTTCATTGTAAACCATAAAATATTTCTCTCTAATTATCCTGACACCACTAGACACACTTGGTCTCTCATAAATTAATGCAAATCACATGAATATCATTTATCATAAAACATACATCTGCAAAGCATAGCAAGCCGTTCTTTTCTCCCTTCTCGGGCAACCACACACATTTCAGTTGGTCCAGTTTAACACTGACCTGACGTTTAACGGTCCAGCACTGTGCTAGCCTGTACTACTACTGATAGCTGCATATAAAACATTCAACATGAACACATAAAATAGATTCAGTGGAAGAAATGAGAACCAGTATATAACATCTCCAGAACTATGTAAGTGACATAGGAGCTGCATTCCTACTTTCAAGTCAGATACATAAGAGATTTTGAAAACTGTAATAATCTGACAATAATTAGGCATTTCTGTGAGTTATGCTTTTCATCTTCATTTAATTACTCATTTCTGTGATTAATTAGATTCTGTTTTGAAGCAGTAGTGCATTATTCCTAACAGCTTACTATAAATGATACACTAACTACTTGCAGTGTAAGGAGGTTTATGTAAGTCCCTCGATGGGGCTCGGAAGAAATCCAGCCTGTAATAATTGCCTGAGGAGTCGCAGCAGGCAAAGGTGCTTACAGGGGTGGTCTTCCACCCTGGAGGAAGGACAGCTGTGAATCAGGAACGAGAAACCCATAAAAACCCAGCAAGCAAGAAGAAATACTTCTTTTTTCAGGTTTCTGTAAAGGACGTCTAGGAGCACTGGTGCTTTCTAGAGAAGAAAAGCTATGCGGGAGCTAGAAAGAAAAATTTTTCTTGTCAATAAAAGACGCTCTGTTAGCTACCTGCTGTGGGAAATGGGCACTATGAAGGCACTTAGGCCATCTGATCAAAGAATCAAATACTGTGGAGAGGAATTCCTGGCATAAGTGGCAGAGAAATTGAAATGAGAAAGGCTGATGTCTTGTCCTACAACAACAACACAAAGAAGATTATAAAGCAAAAGCTGGAGCTGTTGGGAAGCGTTCTCCTTCCAGGGCAAGGCAGGGAGAGTTCCTACAAGGTCACAGGCAGCTATGGCAAACAGACATCAAAATAGCAGCACTCCCAAGCGACTGTGCTGAACTTCAGAGAGAAGACTGCGCCAGAGATGCAGGTGTGCTCTATCTGCTTCCATTCTTGACTAAATTCATGACTTCTCAAAGCTGCTAAGCAGTTACAGAAGAACTCCGATTATAGCACGGTATCCCGTGTGTGTTTCCCTTATCTCTGTATGGAGTGAAAAAAATTCCTGTTCCTCCCCTGCCTTAAACATAATTCCCTTGTTCTTTCCATTACTTTGTTTTTATTGCCGTGGGTGCTTTATGGCTGACAAACTCGAAGTTTGAAGTGTTAAAATGGAAATGATAAGAATTTAACAAACCAAAGTGATTTCAATATCAACCCGGTAATTTTCCCAGCCTGACATTCTAATAAACGAGTGTTCCTTTAGTATTATAAAAGTCATCAAATCATGATAAGGGAGACAAAAGCACTTCCAATCTCACCTGGGGACTTGCAGCTAACAGCGCAATTGCACACAATACTATGCCAGAAAATACTAGAGCAAATATTAGGAGGGGGTTTATTTATATGTATTCTGTCTACGCAGCAGCGTCAGAGTTGACAGCTCAAAAGACTGCATTTTCCCAAACTCTTACTTTTAATAATCTGCAAACATGATTGAAGGAAGCAGTAAGAAATCCTATAAAAATGAATGCAGAAAGGATTAAGGAGACAGCTTCATGACAATTTACAGTTCTACATAGCAGTCTCTTGCTACGAGTTCTGATAAAATAAATCTTGTTTACAGTGCGTTAATCCTATGTCCCAGTAATGCTAGTATGCAACGGATTCAAGTCTTCCTTAGAAGAACGGAGCTGCTTTTGCATGAAACGAACAGCCGCAGGTAGCAGCAGTCTGAACGAGCGAGCAGAAGGTCAAGGGTTATTCTAGATTACACTTTCCAGTGAGTCAGTCACATCTCTCTTCAGAAAATGTTTGATGTAAATTGTTTGGACGTAAATTATAAGTAAAGCTTTATTGGAGCTTTTCGGGGTCAATGATTGACTCTTACTGTTCTCTGCAGAGCGAAATGTAAAAGTTGGCTTTCAGGTTTTTTTGCATAATAGAGATTTTATGCATTTTCTACGACTAAAGAGGACTCTTACATTGTAAAATACCTTTAGGCATGAACAGACAGTGTTGTTATATAACATCAGATACTCTCCTAGATCAATTTCAACTATGAATGTAAAACATCGTATTTCTCTTTGCAGAGCCAGTAAGAGCTCACGGACTATAACCTTTTTATCTCTGTATAGGTGTTAGGTCCTATCACCACTTACCCAGGTTCAATCACTTCAAAAAATTAGCTAATTAGACATTTTCCAACCTATTGCCCTTAAAATGTAATGGTTGGACCCAGACAGGACATATGACTGGAACTCAGAAACCAGATTATATTTCCAGATCTCATACTTAATTTTCTGGACACCTTAGGCAGCTCACTTCACCTTCTGTGATGGTTTAATCTTCAGCCTTTCCTACTGTCTATGTTGACTCTAAGAGTTCAAACACTCTCTTTTTCCATATAGATACCTCTCCTGTTTTCTTTTGCAGCATCAATATTCCACTGGAAAAGAAACAATGATAAAAATAATATGAAAAGTTACAAGAACCCTGTGCAGAGACCGGTATCTTCAGTTGCTGCTTAGTGGTAATAATTATTCTTCTGTTGCAGATTGCAAACTCATATGTTTGAGATTCTGAGAACACGTTTCTCTATGGGCTGTGCTGTACATCAATAGCGAAAAGTTGGTTGTCCTTCAGTCAGCTTTTCTTTTTCTCCGCAGCTTGTTCTTAGACACAATAATCCAAGTTTCTTCTCTTTCTGCCATTTGAATGCCGGCGTTCTGTATCGACTGCTAACCAATCTGAAAGCTATGAAGCTGTATTCTTTTTAATCACATCTGTCATTATAGGAGACGGTCACCTTAGCAGAAAGATTGCTATAATGGGTTGCTAATGGGCTATTAAGGGGCTTTCAAGTATCAAGATGATCATCATAAGGAAGAACAGAGAGCCATTCTTTATTTCTGTGTAAGATTAATTTTTCCCCAGTAATTCCATGGATTAATAATGCAAGGTTTGTGCACCTCAGGAACTGCTTCATGGTTTCTTACCATATGCTATGCAAATTCAATAATTAGCTCTTAACTTTACAATTTAAAAATAAGGTACTACTAACTCCATTTAGGGATGGGGAAAATACCAAGTGGAGCAAGCACTCTGAAGGAAACAGTTAGACTATATTCTTAAAAAGGGTCTTGATTTGACCAGAGTTTTCAGAATTACCTTAACACATATTCAGTTATAGTCCATAAACATTTTAAAATGACACAAATGCAAAAAATATTTGTAACCTTGAGTCTTGCTTTATCATTGCTATGTCCTCAAATTAATTTCTGCATACTAACACCTTTGAGAGCTTTACGGACTACATAGAAATGTTCTACATTCTGCCTAAGCTTGTGCTCTCAGAGTTGATATCCTTTCAAAAGAAACCAAAAAACACCGAAAGTGGCACTAGACATTCAGATGTGAAATACTGAAGTCATATTTTTGCTTATATAACAAATGGAAATGAAGAAAGTGGGTTCTTTCCAGTCCTAGCTGGTTATACATCTTATAGCAAACTGTCAAACAATTTGACTTATATGTCAGATTTCGCTTAGGTATGGTTCTCAGTTTATTCTGAGTTGAATGGGTGCCCTTCACTGACAGGCAATGGAATAAAAGAGGTTTACCTGCACTTGGACCTTTCAGCTTTATAGGTTACTGTTTCAAAGTTGTAAATATATATATGAGTAATATATATATACACACAAAGCTTTTTCCAGCCCCCCTCCCTCCAGTAACAACGCTTATTTTCAAACACTTATTTCCAATTAAATACTTCTTTCTGTCTTCTTTTGGACCTGCACCCGGATCAACACGGTCAGTGTGCCCTGTGTTTAAAATGGCTTTCTGAAGTTGCTCTTGTGATTCTGCCTGTATTTTCTGACAATCCAGAGTCACCCCATGTTGCATCTCTTCCTCTCCTTTACTATTCTACACTATCTTGGAGAATAAGTGTCAGCAGGTGTAAACAGGAAAAAGGAAACAAGTGGTACCATTACAGCATTGCTTTCACTTGAGAGGGGCTACTTTTAGAAAAGAAAGCACTTGCAGCAACTCTTATTTGATTGGCATCATTGTCTAGTGGAGCTGGCACACCATCTTGTGAGCAGGCACAATGCCATCGTAACAGATGGGCATGTGGATAGGAAGCCAAAAGATAATGTATGAGGTACCAAATGTGTGTGTTGGAGGGCAAGTTTCCCAGCCAGGAACAGGAATGGCAGTTTATAAGCTTCTGCACCTATGTTTAAGGGAGATAACATACACATTGCATCTTTACAATAGATGTGTGGGTAACACACTCTGAAACAATAGAAAGGGATCTGCAAGTATGCAATGCAGTGACTGCAGAAGGAATTATCAAATCTGTCACTTCATGTAAGTAAAGCCCCATGTAAAACCCAAAGACAGTATCTTTCTAGTTTCAAACTAGGATACAGTTTCTGGTTATGACAGGGACGAAGAGGGGACAACTGAAGACCAGGAATCAAGGACTGTATGGAGGGGTGCTCTCCAAGGCGTACCTCCCAAGTAGAACTTTCTGAGCTGAAGTTTTCACGTGGAGTGTTGTATTTAACAGCTGGACTTAACTCCATGAATTTGTGTTACATCTTGAAGAATTTACACTTTTGGCTTCCACACTATCTTATCTTAGTGAGTTCTGTAAGTTGATTATTCAGCATGAGTGAGCACTTCCTTTGATTTCTGTTAAACTTCCCACTGATCAGTGTGGTGCCATAGCAGCATAGTTCTTACGTTGTCAGAAAAAACTGCTTCTTATTCCTCTTTTCTGTATTGCGAATATATGGACTTCTGTAGTAGTCCCCTACTGCACTAAGTTACGTTTGTATTTCAGGGCTATCATTTCAGGCCTCCCAGATCTCCCAAAATGGAAAAAAGCATAGGCAATTTTTAAGACCTGATCTGAAAACTTGTTTTCAGAATTTGGTCTTTATTTACTTCTGTCCTCCCAGCACCACCAGGGCCATAGCTAATCTGGTCAGCAGCAATATTATGTGGAATACAAGATAAGAAACCAAATCAGTGGCATGATAAATATTCATGAGCCATATCAGTCATTTCAAGCTTGGCAGTATGACACATCTTCTTTAAACAGGCTTGAATCACAAGAAAAAACATCACATCAAATAATGCCATGTTGTACTTCAGCATGAAACCACATTCTTCGGTCCCCTGTAACCCACATGCTTCATGAAGCCCTAGAGAGTAGCACTAGGATACAAAAAACAAGAACAGACCAAGGAGATAGGAGCGATACCAAGACCTGAGAATGTGTATTTCTCAGCAGACAGATGGGACGCTGCATCCTTCCCTGTCAGGCCATTGCATACTGAAAAAGTTACATAAATGTATCTATATTCTAAACTAATTGCTAAATATTCTCCTAACTGTAGCCTTTTTCCCCCTAGTAGTAGCAAAGGATAAACAAGGATGTGATTATAATCTAGCTGTTTTCATACCGCCACGGGGATTTTTAGTACTTCTAACAGTTATACCCCTAGACACCTAAGGCAGGCACAGCAATGTTCCCCTTCATTCCCAAGAACAGGAAATGGTAACTGCTCTAAGTCTAAATGCTTAGTATTTTGTGCCAGTAAAACTTCAACAACGTCAGACAGAACAAAATTTTTAATACAGATAGCACATAAGTCATACTCATTTACCCGTACAAAAAGGACATCTCTTTGTCAATGTAGCTTCGTCGTAGGATATTGCAACACAACAGATCAAACTGAAAATCTAACTGTTAGGTTTTTAGTCCTGTCTAGTGTTTTGTCCAGTAATGCCACTGGATTTAAAGACTCATAGTATACTCATGTTATTACTTCTGTACTGCTGAATACATGCATATGAAAACTCTTTGTTTTAATACCTCTGACTTTTTTCAAACACTTTTTATTATAGCCTAAGATATTTTAAGAGATATTATTAGGCTCTACCTCCTAAGCTTCTTCCCCCCGAGAATAAATCCAGCCTGCTCCATTTCCTTTCTTTTATACATGTTTCCATACACACACACTGAAGTACATTTTATTCCCAGCCACAAAAACCTGAAAGAGAAAAATCTATGATCCTTTCTGGTATATGTTGGAGCATTTTGCTATCTTCTTTAGTACTCACAGTAGAATAAGTGATAATCAATAGTGATAGCTGCTTGAATCTAGATGGTTCGATGGACGTGCTTTTGAAACACATCATGGTGCCCGATTTGCTGTAACTTGGTCAGCTCTTAGATCTGCAGCAGCACTGTATCTAAATTATACCAACTGGTAGCTGAAATCTATTAAAGGTTATTATTAGCATTTCAGAATACCATTGTACCTAGTTGGTTTCTCTCTTGTTAAAATTGGCCAGCTGGTTTAGCTCCTTCAGCTTCAAATCTGAAGCAAACCATCCGCAGAGGCCAGATGTCAATAGCAACACATGCAGCCACCGTTACGTTTTGTTTCTAGGTTTTCACTGTAGGGAGACTTTCCCTCTGCTTACAGAGTCTTCCAAACAGCCATGCGAGTCAGAGAAGTAAATTACCATTATGTTGCAGTAAATTATTCCAGAACACACAGAGTTCTCCTCCAGGCCTGAAATAGGACTCAAACCCTATGGTCCTTGCACCTATTAAGCTTGTTTGAATAAGATGCCTCTGAGACTGTGGCTTATCTTATATATTGCATTAGTCCTGGGTCTCTATGTTAGGAGGCGATTTTGATCACCGTTTAAAGATACAAGATTTCACAAGCTGACTAGGACTGTATTTCACTCTCTGACCTAAAGATGCTAACAACTTTCTGATCATTTTGTGTGCAGACACATTACTTTGCCACTAATTCTACCAAACCTACTTCAAGAGTTTCTGAAAAGCAAGACAAAAAATTACTGCAGCAGTGATTTTTTTTTTTTACATTATTTATATATACAAATGCTCACATAATGCCCTTGGAAACATGTCAGATGTTGGTATCTTTTAAGGCTCAGTGGATCTAGCACACTTATTCAAAATACGCTTTTTCTGCGCTTCTCTTCTGCAATAGGTTCACTTTTGCTGGAACATAGAAGTATTAACTAAAAATACTTTTACCAGTATTTTTTCCCCATATGTGAAAGACAAAAACTGTTATTTTGAAAGCTCTCATTTTGTTCCAAATTTATCACAGAGCATTTTTTTGGTAGTAATTCTACTTCTAATTCTTTTATGGGGAACCTGCTTGTACCTAACTCAATTTTAATTTAATGTGAATTTGGATCTAGGTAAAATGCTGCTTACAGAGTGTATCTGCCAGAGTATAAATTGCTCAATACTAAAATGCCCATCCCCTAGAGAAAAACTTCTGCAGGTACTTTATAAACAACTGCTGAGGTTACTCAACCTGTTAATTACCGTTGAAAATTCAGCCTGGTATCCAAATTATGTACGTTACAGAGAATGCTTATGCCAGAGTTGTCAGCAGCAACCTGCCTTCTACATCCCACCCCCACTGCCACTCTGAAATGCCCTTGAAACTAAGCAGATACAGTGTCAGTGAAGAACAAAACGAGGAATTCATGGGAACGCTTATGTGCTGTAGGTACACACTCTGTAACGACTTACTCGTGCTCTGTAAGCAGTTCTTATACATCAGATGCTCACAACCTAAGTTACACGCCTAAAAATAACCGCTTATGTCAGGAGATTGTAAAGCAGGAGGAACAAGTACTACTTGCACCCAAGTCCCTGAAACCAGAAGGATAAATACTCTAGCTTTAATAATCGCAACGAGCCCCATTTCAGAGCACAATTACAATTGATCTACTGGTGAGATTGGGTTCAGAAAAGGCTACTGACAAAAAGCCGCACCTCAGGATAAAGTTAATGAGGCTGTTGAGGGAGCAGCAAGGCCAGATTTAGTGCCAAAAATGCACCAGTCACACTAGAGAGCCGAGGAAGGTGACGAAAAAGCAGTGCTAAGTGATAAGGAACAGTGCAGCTCCCTGACAGATAGATTTAGACCCCTTTAGTCCAATAAACAGATGACAAAGATTGTTAAATCAATTCATAAGAATTATGCTGAATCCTGACTAAGATGCACATCAGACAAATAACACAGCATTTAGAGTTAGGACATATAAGAAGTCAAGCAGGTAATCTATGTGTCACATGAAATATGAACGAGGAAAGGGCTCTCTCAGACTCCTTGTAAGGAGTTCAGTACCTTCTTGCTGAGCTATAGCATATTTCTACCAGCACGGTGAAGACGATACCCTGGCATTCTTTCCCTGGCATTTCAAAGGCAGAATATAGAAACAACTGTAAAGCATCTTGAACTCGGAAAGGACCCTTAATCAGGACACGGTCAAAGCTCTACAGAAAATTTCCAGTTCTCTTTCCTAGGGTTTTTGAATCAAATTTGCCAGCCATTTCGGGGGGACGGGAGGTGGGGAGAAACAAATAAATACAGCAGAGTGTACAAGAAATCCCTAAGTTATAATGCCTCATTTACATTACATATAGTTCAGAGGTAAAGTCCACCTTAAGGTCATTTCAATGAAATCCTGATATGGCAGTGGATGACTGCTTACAAATCTTGAGTCCACTCGACATCAGCCAAAACAGATTGGAAAGTCTGTCTTGGGATCTCGTCATTATAATGCCAGCACAAGTTCCTTCGTTTAGTCCCAAAATGCATGTGTCCACATACCACAAAAGATTTCATTCTCCGCTTCTGTTAAGCAGTTACAAAAGAACTGAGATTTTTTTCATAATTCTATCAAGCTTCTAATCTGTTTGGACTTCTTTTGACAGAACACTAATGGTGCCCAAGGATGACAAAATCTGGTGTTTGGTATACTTAATGAAATAAAAATAAACAAGGCAGTAAAATTTACCGAGAATAAAGTTATTTAGGTTTCTCAAGTCCTGAGATAACTATAAATATCTTTCAAAAGGTTTAATAATCTAGGTCAAAGACACTGAAGAAAAAATTCAATATTGATAAATGAAAACTAATGTACATTGTGGGGATAGTGGAAATTAGTCATTCATCTTAGCAAGTTCTGAGCTGATATATTATGGGAAAGACACCTAATCAATATTATGAAGACCTGAAGGATGGCCTGTAGCAGGAACAAGAGCTCATAAAAAGAAAGAAAGTTCTACTATATAAGGGAAAGAATGAAATAATGTGGATTAAAAAAACCACAGATTTTCTGCATCTCATAAGGGATACTGAAGAAATGGGGTTCACAGAAGCAGACAAATGTGATGGAAGCAAAGAAAAACTCTTAGATAAGGATAAATTGCTTTTTAAACTCTTATTTTGTTTATTATCTTGAAAAGAAGACAAATAGGAACAGGCATGACAAAAAATGTATTAAGAAGTAATGAAAGCTATAAAGAAGGTCAACTGGGAGCTTTTCTTCTTCTCTTCCATAATACAATAAAATGAGGTAGTTATTAAATTGAAATGGGGCAAATTAGGAACTGATAAAAGGAAAATAATTTTTCTCACACAACACATAATTAGATTTTGGAACTCCTTGCCATGGCATTTTGCTAAGGCCATAAATTCAACAAGACTCACAGAGGGATTCGATTTCACATAGATAAATTCTTGAGATACACAGTGGTTGAAACCAGGAATTTTACTTAATGTTGACAAAGAATTACTTGAAGTGATTTAAATCTCCATGTTTCAGATATTAACACAAACTTAATGAGCACTTCACAGATGACCCCCATTAGTCAGAATGTTGGACTAAGCCGTACCAGAGCTCTCCTTCAGTGTAGTAATTCCCATGTACTTATGTTTCAAACACCACTCTCCATGGCTGTAAAGCTGAAGGTATGAGTCTACGTTGCCAGGTGGATAAAGACAAGTTTGGGGTCAGGTTAACCTAAAGAACATTTTTTTTCCTGAGTGGAAAAATAAAACACTAATTCATATAGAAAAGGCAGAAAGTAGCTGCTTGATCAATTTGTCACAAAACATAAAAATGTTTAAATCCAAATGTTTCAGGCACTGAGAAGAATTTAGCCGTTTATGGGGGCAACAGCAAGAGAATAGCTTGGGAAATAAATGGAATGGAATCAGAAGAAGAAAAAGGAGAAAGGCTGACAATTGCAAGAACTGGAGAGGAGAACCTGTAATCAACCGTTTGACCTAGGAGGAATACAGAACTTTTATAAAATAAAATAAATGTCTCCTCACGAGTGTACAGAAGCTGTGTATTGGACAACCTTTGTTGGCCTATGCTCTGTGATAAGATATATGTCAGGTGTTTAGGTCCACAGAATTTAATTTCTTTTTGCTCTTCTAACTTACAATCTTTATTGAACTTCAGTATTGATTTACTTCCAAATCACATACTGTACCTTCTTGCATTATTGCTTTTTAGGTAAACACTAACAACACTACAAGATGGAGCTGATCCAAAGTGTTTGCTAATTCATCAGTAGTGGGAAACCTATGTGTTTTCAAGCAATGCAAATTGGTTTGGCTTCTGCACAGCTCCTACTTTTTTCAAACACTGATGGCAAAGAACATTTCCCAGGATTCATATCAAGTATTCATTTTAACAGCATTAATTTATGATGTGTGTTATTCCATTCTACCCTGTGCAACATGACTTATTTAAAAAGTAAGCAATTTTCCAAAGTAAATACTCATTTTCCATTCTAACCATGATGCTGTTCATGGATTTTAAGAGAAAGGGGCAGAGTCTGGAAAATATCTTCTCTACACTTTTTGCTTCGGGATCATTCATGGTACTATTAGGATATTTCAAATATCTATCCTTTCCCACAGCATTTTAAAATTATCTGTCACACTATCTATTGTAAAAGTAGAATTGTGAAATAAAATTATGACTTTCCAAGAGAAAGGGCTCAATTTATTTTTACTGCTATTATTTTTGTCTGCTTCTCTGGCCTCAGAACACTGTGGATCATTATAGGATCACTCAGCTTAAAAAGTATAGTATTTTTCAATACGACGTTGTAATTGTCAGCAAGTCACTTAACCTCCCTAAGGATTCAGAGAACATGTCAGTGTAACTGTGCCCTTTGTGCTGGAGTGAACTTGTCTCCCCAATAACCTTACTGTGATACTGGTTAACTATACCTACTGCGTTCATTGAGCTGCCAGGACTCTATTTTTCGGTCCATGTGCTCCCTTTTCTTCATGGTGTTCATGGGGAGGGCTGTCAAAAAACAATGCTGGCTAAGTGGTAGAATTGATAAATAAAGCAAAATGGAAGCTTGAGCTGTTGTTGAAAGTCACAACACCGATGCACATTCACAGGCTGGCATGCCCAGGCTAACATTGACACTGCAAGCCAGCTTTTCATTGTCATTATGGTACATAATACGGTGGGGGGTGGGGGGGTGGGGGGGGTGTGGATTTCTAGCCAAATGTGAAGTTCTAGATGTAAGCTCTGTCACTTGAAAGACTATTTAACTAAAATACATACAATAATATTGGAATAAAATCACTAACTTGGACAGGCTCTCAAAGACACCGTGGATNGGGGGGGGGGGGGGGGGGGGGGGGGGGGGGGGTGTGGATTTCTAGCCAAATGTGAAGTTCTAGATGTAAGCTCTGTCACTTGAAAGACTATTTAACTAAAATACATACAATAATATTGGAATAAAATCACTAACTTGGACAGGCTCTCAAAGACACCGTGGATTTTAAATGTAACACAGCAAGTCTGAGAATTGCCCAGACAATTAAACCTGGACAGCTGAAGATCCTGGGGTGACAAAGTAGAGTGTCTGGGGACAAAAATATTTGTGACTTAGAACAAAGTACGTTCTATGAAAATTTTCAGAAAAAAATATTTATACTTGATATCTGAAAAATCCTTTCAAAAATACCTTTTATCCCTAAATTGACCTTTTATCTCAAAATTATGAACTGCCAAAGAGAAGGTAAAATACAATACTTCTACAGTCATGAATACTCACGTTATACTCTGTTTTGATAACTCATAATGTAAGATCAGCTAATTAAACACCCTCTTAAAATAAATTGTACTGTGCATGAATTTTTAACTCATTCAGTGTTACTAGCATGGTTCTTAATAGTCCACTGCCCTGTAGTTTATTTCCAAATGTTCAGAAACTGAACCAAAACTATGCCCTCCATCAGCTAACAGGTAAAAATGCGTGTGTGTATGCATGTATGTGTCTGTGTAAGGGGGAGGGAGCTCAGTATAGTGTTGGTGGTTGTAAATTATCACAAAAACACGTCAAAACTAAAGCAAGAATTTCAAAAAACTAACAATTTTTTCTAGCTTATTGATAACATAAGATAGTATGAATATTTCTAAGTTTATATTTTACACTACAGAACTTCAAATAGTAGGCAAGATAATTATATACATAAGCAGTGAAAACGTATTATTGTGACATGATGAGAAGCAAATCACGCAGCCGTGAAAAGGTAGGTGCTAGGATATCTCTACACATAAGAGAAGCCAAGCAGGTGACAACGTCAAACTCTACTATCACACAGGCTATAGCATGTAATACCGCGGTATCTGGCACTATGTGATAGTTCTTCACATGAACGATGTCTTAAAATAGGAACACTTAAGCCTCCTCTGCAGGTGGCACTGAAAAGAATTTCTGATTTACTAATTTATTAATATAAATAGCATACTAATAGAAATTGGTAAAGAAAAGCCTTGGAGTTATTCACATTCTGTGCACTAACAGACTGTGACAAAAGATACACTCAGTACAAGAAGGGGTAAAAATGCACTATAAGTATGAAGAATGCGTATGTTGTTACAACCATTCTACTAAATCTACAAGTAACTGATCACCTGTCACGTTTTAACAAAGATTAAGTCATTTACCATTTCTCTAACCACATCAGTGAGGTCATAGCCATTAATACTACTGTATTAGTAGTATTTGTCCTTTAGGACTGAATACTCAGAAGTGTTCATGCTGCACTGCTACTACATACACACTTAGCAATCCTGCAGGCTAACTACTGGCATTAATCAGCAAACTAATCTGCAAACTTGACCCCCTAAACTGGCAGCCTCTGTCTGAACTAACTAAATTGGCAAAAAGAAAAATACTAAATGCATTTGCGATAGCAAAATTAAGAAAAAAAGACCACAAAAAAATCTATAAGGGTCAGCAGATCAGAACAAACCACTCTGTTTCATTTCTACAGTACCTACAGCTTGTGTGATGCTAACAATAATCAGCATAAAATTTCAGAAGACAAATTGCCTCTTGCAATGTGACATCAAGGTGGTGTAATGAATTTTATATACAAATTTTATTTCTTAAAAATATGTTTGAGGCATAGGCCTGAATACAGACAGGACATTTGTACTCAAAAGCAAAACCAACACGAGCTTATGCATGAAATCATACATACGTAAAATGACATTTTTAAGAACTAGGAATTTCTTAATGACTACAAAAGCTTCTACTGATAACTCAATTAGTATGGCATGTATAAAAACTTATCATGTGTGGTTTTAAATTATACTCCTTAGTCAAAGATTTAGTTTCTGGAAAATCCATACATGACTGCAGACTAAACAGCTTGCAACTTTTTTTTCTCTATACTTATTTTTATGCATTTAAAAATGCACTTTTACTCCTATAAAACAAAAGTAGATTTTACTCAGCAGTGTTTACAAAAGTGCACCCTGGAGGAACTGTTGGGTTTTGTCAGCTCTTAGCTTTTTTATCAAAAAAAGAAGAGAAATTAGCACCGTTAGCTTTTCTTTCAGAGTAAAATCCAGGACACTTAATAAAAAGCATTTTCAATAGTTTGAATTATGTACAGATAGTATTTCAAACCACTTAGATTTTCCCATGAAAGATCACCTTTTGAAATAACAGCTAAGAAAAACCTCACTCTCCAGATATTTTTCTCTTTAAGTTTAATCCTGACTTTGAAATGAATTGAATAAATTCTATGCAGATCAAATGGTTACTAAAATAACCCATTTAAAAAGAGGAAGCTACATAGCCACAGAAATATTTATAAATAGATGGTGCATATAGAAATACAAAAATGATTTTGCAGAAAGAGCATGATTTTAAGAGATCTGCAGCTGTTCTCAACCTTTAGCATTGCCTATGTGAGCCAAGAGATTTTTGTCTAGTACTGAAGCTAAATTAACTTCATGGCTTGTTTTTTATCCCCTTAGGTAAGCCCCTGACATACACAGTACCAGGCAAAAAGCTTACCCTCAATTTCATTTTCCCAAAATTGAAATGCTTTAAAAAATAAGCATACATGTATTTCAAAATCCAATTGCTTTGGCCCTAAATGTAGCTTTTCTTGGCAGAGCACACTTGTTTTTAATCTGAATGCTAATATTTTGCAGTGTGGCATCAGATATAAAATACTAATTTACATTGTGCCAGAGATCTACAGTATTTCAATACCAGTCAATCAATAAATGATTAGAGTTCTTTTTGTTTCAAGGGAACATTATTTAAACTATGCCATCATGCTGCTAATTATTCTATAGACGATATGTACCAAAATGTCTAGAGCAGAACAACTGAATTCATTACAACGCTCTCAAAAAGAGGGAAAGGAGGGTAGAAGTGTTCTGTGACTTCAGATCAATCTGTTAAATACGTGTAAGATACATTATGTGCAAAGGTTGTACTGAAGGAGGACAAATCTCATGAAATTCTGAAATAAGATTAAGACCTTTATAAATACTTTGAAAATTGGAAGTATTTGCAGACTTGGAACTTCAGTTCCAGCTTTTATTCCTGCCAACATACCTTGCTGTAAGCAGAAAAACATTTTAACTTGTTTCACTGTTATGTGAAATATATTATTTATAAAGTGAGTCCATTTTTCACGTGTCGACATAGGCAGAATTCCTAACTGGACTTTTTTTTGGTAGGACTGTAAAACAAGCTGCAGTATTAATTCTTGGATGTTGGTTGTTTTTCTTTAATACATTGGATTGTAGTTGATTTATCAGAAATGTTACCTAATACTCACACGCATCAGGCTAAGAAGCCCTATGCAGTCAAAACTCATGCTACCACCTGTGAGAACTACAGAAATTGTCCCACTTATATCAGGTAAAAGTACAAATTCTAACCAAGCTCTTAGCTTCCTTACTAGCTGAGAAAATGTAATGAGAAAGCTGAAGTCTTCTATTTAGGAAAAATGGGGTTTCACACACTAACAGAATATTTGCATGTGTTTGAATAGCCAGCTAAAAAGATAATTTTGAAAAACATGTTTAAGATAATTTTAGACAAGGAAACCATTTTCAGAGAGTTTACTGCCAATTTTTAAGGAGATAAAAATTTAAACAGAGAAAAATATATTTATTTGATAGTTTTTCAGCAAACAGATTTTCTCCGAGTCCTTTAGGTTTTTGAATGCGGCGGAAAGACTTGCCTTTTCACAGTGACCTAGCTGAGCTACTGCATAAGTGAACTTATACACTACTACTTCGAGAAAGCTTTTTTTAAAAAAAGTACACATTTTTTCTTCTTTCACCAGCATAAGCATGAGATCTCCAGCTACATTCTTCAGTAAAATAATCAGTTGAGTACTTTCCCTTCTTACTAGACACGTACACTTCCTGCTAATACAGATTTCCACCCCACGTCCTCCAGAACTAGTCTAGCCTGAAGAGATTAATTATTCCAAGCCAAAGCCTTCATTTCCTATTAATCCAAGTCTACTGCCTTTCCCATTATTATTTACCCCAATACATCTTCTAAGTTGGTACGGTCTCCATGAGATGTTTCACGGATCTGCTACACAGTTCATGGAGCCAGACCACAACAATCTTTAGGGTCAAGGAAGGAGACTCCTTTCTGCTATTCCCAACCACTCGCTTGCCTTCCCAAAACATGAGCCGCCACTCACCAATTCACATGATGAGATGGGAAGGGAGGATGTGGCTGAGGGAAAGCTGAAGATAATACTACAAGGGCTACGCGACTTCTGCGCCCACCCGTGCAGCGAAGGAAAGGCATCAGCTGAAGTCTGTAACAGAAAACATACAAAGTAGTTATTTCACAGTAGTGTATCATAGAATCATAGAATCATAGAATGGTAGGGGTTGGAAGGGACCTCTAGAGAGTGTATCCTCTTTCAAATATTATATGAACTGGGAATAGTCAACTCATGCTTTATAAAGAGAAAAGGGCCAAAGGGCTGCATTAAATAGTGGTATTACAGCATGGGAACATGAGATTACCACAGCCTGCATCCGTCCTTGACATCTGCAACCATAATTATCTAAGAAAGCTACTGAAGAGGGCCGGGGAGGAGGGGGAGACATAATGGCTATGAAGCATCTAAACACTTAATGTTGCTACTGGAGCCAAAGATAAAATTCCTCCAGAACTAGGGGCTGCTTTTCTGCAAGTTCAATAGATAGCAGTTGTGCAGGCTTGACGAACAGCTATTCCATACGGACACTAATTTTAATACCGGAATGTAAGTATTTTCCTATTTTAAGTATTATACTTGATTTTTTCCATTTCTGTCGTATTTTCATTTTGCTGTGTAGGGATTGATTTATGATATACTTTACAATACAGTTACTATGATAGTGCTAGCTTACTGCATGTGGCTTATACAAAGTTTTACAGAGCAGAAGCTTGTTTATTTCATGTTCTTTTGCTGTGGATTTTTATTTTAATACTAGGATTTGGTTTTAAAAAAATTAACGATCTTGTAAGCCCAAGTAGCTGACCAAGGATTATGGAGCACAGAAAGAAGAATATTATCAGTTTAGTGCAGGATCACAACGGAACAGAAAAAATCTCTGGAAGTTTTAAAGGCTTTCTAACACTATAACCGTGAATCCACAAGCAAATTCATCTTTCTGCACTCCATCTGTAGAACGCGTACAGGGAAACAGTTTCTTCGGTGGTTCTTTCAGAAAAAAGCCTTGCCAGCTTTAGCAGCACAAGGAGTTGGCTTAAATTTCTTTGGATTCCTATTTCCTATTGTGATATACAGACATATTCAGCAAGCTGATTTAAGTTTTAATTCAATTGTACAGTGAAACATCAGTAATATCTGGAGCCCTATCTAGCTCCCTGTATTCTATCTCCCTAGTATTATTATATTTCACACATTTAGTTTGCTGATTATACGTTTAAACACCTGATTTACTTGAATCTGAAAAGCAGGAGAAAAAGATCTGGATTGGTGAAAGGCCAGGGGCCTGCCTAGCTCCCTCTGCCACTACGCAGGAATAGCTGGTATCTTCTTGATAGTTGGGGTCTTTTTCCCTTCAACATATTACAGACGTGGAGGATCAGCGACAAGATACAGTGCCGCTCTTGTGAGGTGTTTTGTAATGGAGTTGGAATTCCCATTATCGATGGAAAGATCAAATCCCAAATCAGAGGAAATTTAAACAGCAAGAGAATAACTTTTCACATTATTTTTAGTTCCTATACCCAATGCATCTCTTAGTTTATTGACACAATTCTCAGTGTTGCCCCAAGCAACAGCACCAACTGCTGGGGCATAAAAGTTGAGCAACATGTTAGTGCTTGGGGAAACTTCAGCTGGAAATTGAGCGGCATAACAGAATTTCTACATGAAGAGGCGGCACTCTTCTCCCTGAGCTGGTTTTGATTCAGATCTCTATTTGCTACTTTGACAATAAAAGTAGGTATTGGGTAAAGCAATTGCTTTATTCTGTATCTTTTACTTATTCTTTATTATTTAGTCTGTGAGGATATACACTACATAATGTAATATATCATTCATTTCCATTCATAATTACATGAAGTATACGTTAGCATATACCTAAGTTTTCCATATATATCTCAAATAACAATAACCTCGAAGTCATTGTATATATGGAAAATCAAGGATGTGAAACAAAAACGTAGTCAAAACTAAAAAAGACATAGAAGACAGATAAAGCACCAATACTGCAAAATGGAGTGGAGTGTAAAAGCAATCAAGCAAAATGATACAAAGAAAAAAAAAGAAAAAAAAAAAGGAATGTTGTAACAGGAGTTGAGATAAATTATGACATTTTTAAGTACAAAGAAACCAGAGATTATTACAGGAAACAGTATGACTTCTAATAGCATGGATATTCCGGTGACAGAAGAAGCAAACATACAGTAGACACTGCTTCTAGAAAATGACATAAATCATTCTGTGAAGAAAGAATAAAATCTGCAGGAAACCAGGAGCACTGCAAAAACTGAACATCTGAAGACTGACAAAAATGACAACATCAGAAGGCTTCTAAAGAAAAATACTTCACAATCTTGGAATGATTTAATTTTAAGTGGCAAGACACAGAAGAAACATTAAGAAATATCTTTGAAAGCAAGAAGACAGGTGACAATTTCTGGCTGACACCATCTTCTCTCAATTACCACATGCTGCTATAAATTACTTCTATTTCCTAATAAAGGTTTGTTTTAACAAAAATGAAAGCAAACCCACTAATACAGTAGTTTACATATGCAAGACACTGTTCAATCAACAATCAAGATAAATTGATACTACACCACCAAGATAATACACAAGTTATCTCAGACCAATCACCAAGTCAGTAGCAGGAACTAAAAATCCAAGAACTGATAGTTAATTTCCTCCAGTCGGTGAATTTTAGCTTTCTCTATATGGTACCATCATCTTGCAACAAAGGAAATGTAATATCTCAGTATAAAGTATTGGAAGTAATTGCGATCCACAGTTGCAATCTCCAAGCCAATATCCTATGCTGTAAAACTGATGAGCGTTTTGGACTGGTATTCATAACAAGCAACTTAAACTGGCAGGAAATGTGGACAGGCTTGAATGCAAGCCCCAAAGCCTGAAGGCAGACCTATAGCTTACCTGTGCTAAGATCTTCCTATAAACCATGTTGCTGGGACAGAAAGGAAGCTAAACTAAAAAAACAAGTGCATTTTTACATACGTTTTGCTTTTAGACTGCAGTCTTCTGCTCCAGCTGGTTTCTCTTACCACCTACATCCTTAATGACGATTGACAGTTCAGGAATTTTATGACCTCGATTCTCATTTTTATACCAGACTTCTTGAGGAAAAATGTTGTTTTGGGACAATCTCACTTGCCAAAGCATGGTAGACCCGGTGCCCAAATCAAGCATTCCGAAGATGTGATTCGCGTAATGTTATTACCAGTCAAGAGAACGGTCTTTGTACTTTCAGGGAAGACAGCAACTAAAGACCACCTTCTGTGTTTAGAAACAGAAGGATACCCTCCTTTTGCAACCATCATTTATTTTGTTGTGCTAAAAACCTAATTCAGTGTCTATCTCGCTATTTGAATGCAGTGATTTCTGAATCACGTGTCAAGAGATCCCTCCTAGATTCTTGCAACTTCATTGTAACCTAATTAGAGGCAAAAATAAATCTTTCATCATTGTCATCTTGCTTGGGATTCAGACATCAGCTACTCATGCATATCACCAAGAGAATTTATTTTTTCAATGTTACATCTGGATAATTCCTGAGCCAGCTTTCATCTTGTCTCTACTTACAATTTCATTCAGAACTAGAAACCAAGATCTTATGGCAAATATGCAGCTCCTTGCAGACATAGTGCCTAAAATAAGGCACAAATACATCCTTTTCATTGCTTCCATTTTTTGATGTTACCTCACTGGAGACACCTAGAGCCATAGCAAGATTGTTCCATCCTCTCTGAATCAGGCCCATACTTTGGCTCTACTATGATCGTGATCAGTTTGTTACCATTAATTACACAGCGGTACGATTAGGAACAGACACACCTTGAGGTGCTTAAATATTTATAAAGCTCTAGAGCAAAAGATACACACGGTATTTGCCTTACGTATAGGCAACGGAAATATGTGCAGAGAACACTGAGCCACTAGTCTTCTGAAAAGTAGTACATTTTGTTTGTATCTTCTAAAAAAACCTACTGCATTATGTTAAATACCCTGCGGGCTTAGCATAAAACGTGACTGGAATGAGTATAAAGAAAAAACTTTCTGTCTCATTAGATGGCCTGAGTTTCAAAATCTGTTCTAAAAGTGTTGTAAAGTGTGTAGTGTTGTAGATTAATGCACTGAATACATTTCCACAGTGCTTGATGTGTTTCATAAAAGGTCCATTTCAGAAGTGTGCTGTATTATAGGTGAACAGTCGCAGTAAATAATCTTGTTACAGAAACCTAAGCAATTTTTACAAGGCGTATTTCTGGCTGACTGAACAATTTATTCTCCAGATGTCACATTGTATTTTTCCAATATAAAATGAAACAGTTTCTTTTTTTTTTTTAAGGCAAACTCTTTTGTTTGGTGAGACTGGATCAAAGGTACTTCCTTAAAGAGAAAAACCTATTATTAAAAGCTGTGGTGGTATAAAATTTACACTATATGCGATTACTATATGTAATTTATCATTTAATTTGATTTAGAGGTATAAAAGACCACACCAAAGCGTGAACGTTGCTGAAGAAAGCTGAGTGCATTTCAAAAACAGGAATCATTAGCTCTCAAATTGATGATCCGTGTTGATCCTAAAGGTTGCAAAGCATCTTGACTAGCTCTATGTATAGTTAAAGCTGTGTCACTTTAGATGTTACCCACTAATAACCCCATATTATAAGGCCTTGGAAGATTACATGATAATGTGATAAGAACTGCCTATCTAGAAGGCAAGGGCAATTAAAAACATTTTCACCAGGCAGACATCATCAGTAGAGATAAACAAGGTAATTTTCCAGCATATATTTACTTGGCTTCAGAAAGGAAATACTTTCACAGGAAGCTCTTACCCAGGAAAATTCACAGAGTACCAGCAATCTATTTTATTGATGAAAAAAATGGGAAAATGATCCTACACACTAGTGAGTATCACAAATTTCTACTTTCTTGATTATACACATGGAAAATTAGTACCAAAGGATAAATTGCTAGATTTTTAAAAACATTCCCCCTTTTACTCTTCATTGTCTTTTAATCATAGGTTTCTCTTTCTGTCCACAAAGCCATGTATACATTAGACCCACAGAAGTGTGCCGAACAGTTGAATTCTAGAAGCATTTGTCTATTGATGTGTCTGCGCAGAGAAAACTGTGTCAGAACCAATAGACATTGGCTCTAAATTGTGATAGAGTTCCAAAAGTTTCTTCTTTAAACGAAGCTGGATTTTACAGGAAACGGACTAGAGATGAAAAGTCTTGTTTCAATCCTGTCTTTGGTTTTCTTATGTCAGTGCCTTTTTAGAAACACTACAGCCCCATCTGGGTTCTGCTACATCTGCTGCATCGCACTCAAAAATACCATCTGACTTGCATCAAATGTTTTTCTGCCCTTCCCAACCCATCCAAACTTTGGTGAACATATCCTTATTTAATGCCTGCCGGTAGGTAACGACTCTGAAAAGCAAACAAATGCCCAAAGGCATGTATAGATATAATACTTAAGTAAGCCATTGCTTAAGTTGATCTCTCTCCGAAAAAAATGTTTTGCATTGGTCTGGTGTCCTCTGTCCACACGTGCTTGAGTGAGTCATTAACAAACCTCTTTATGTAAAGACAGATAGAGCACGTACAATGAACGTAAGAGTACAGCTAGGGATGAATGAATTCTGGATACAACAAGCCTTTTTAAATCCAGATTTTCCCTACGGTACGCTCCCGTGGCTAGCTCCTTCGCTAATATATTGTGACTTCTGTTTGAAACAAGCAGTGATCTTTGTGCTCCCATGCTAATTTTCCACATATTCTTTATATGCATCCATCTCCTAGGTGTGTTACACCACTTTCAGGAACTTATAATAAAACTAATTTTAAGGGAAGACTCTTGAAGATTTAAAAAGTTGTTACAATAATTTTTACATGTAAATGGATGGCATGTAGAATTGTGAGAGATACTTACATCTGTATCCACCTTTCAATTTCTTAAATTCCTTTAAAAATCAAGTCTTCCATGAAACGATGCAGGTGGATTTCCCAGATCAAATTCCACCAAAAATTTAGGATACTGATTCTGAAGCGAGTGATCTGTTTGATCTGAGACCTAACTTTCTATTCTGTATTTAGGTTTCTGAGGAGCATGGGCCTCAGCTATGAATTGCAGGTGGTGCAGAGGCTATGAATATCTGCCTTTCATAAGGGACTTAGGACTTCTTGCTTTGGAAGAGGTGTGGAAAAGAAGGCAAAAAGACAAAGTTATACCTGTAAAGTATATTACTCGCTAGCAGATAGCGTGGAGGCCAAAAAGAGCAGCATTATACAGCTGAGGGATCCAGGAACCAATATGGTGGTCTCAATTTAAAAAGCTTTTCTCTCTGCTTCCACGTTTTCAAGCACGAAAATAAACCTGAGGCTCCTTCACTGCTGTTTCAGAAGCCCAAGAACCTGGCTGGACCACAAGAAACACGTGCCACCACAACTGCCACGTCCCGCTGGCGAGATGAATGTGCCAATGTGAGGGAGACAATGCCAGTAAGAGACTGGGAGCATGAGGATCAGGTAAACACAGGTTTTTAACGCTTTAATTCACCTTTAAAGTTTGCAGTGAGCAATTACTGAAGCACAAATCATGAGACCGTAACATAAGGTATAGTAGCAAAAGTATTGAAACATACTTATTAATTAGTATTTCCAAGAGCATTCTTAAGGTACTCGTGAGCTTATAAAATAATAGACAACTTCACATTGAGGCAAATTGGAAGGGAACCCTTTCACAAAAATACCTTTAATTGGCCATCATTTCCCATGCCCCTGTTTCCTCCAGCTAAAGACACTTATGTCCCTGTTAACTCTGCCTCCCACACAGTCCAGTCTTTCTTTTCCCTGATCCTGCACTGAGGCAATAACACTGTGCTCACCAACTATCCTATTACCATAGAAGTGATAGCAACGTCACAAATTCAGCAGGCTGATTCCTCAATAGGGTTGATTAGGAACAGACGACGAGCTGAAAAAGAGCTGAACCGTGATTAAACACAAATAGCTCTTATAATGAACAAATACAGGAACAAAATATACTTAAAATCACGTAAAGAATCAGTGTTTTCATACTCTAGATGAGAAATATTTTTTGCATTTCATTGATTTTTAGAATTGTTTGAATTTGCTTGCAAAGTCCCCTGATTTATTTTTAAGCCCACATATAGATGTAATTAGTAATCACGTGTACTCCAGAATTCACTGAAAAATCAGTGCGGGTACAGCTTGTGAAACACTAGTTAGGGCTTCCCATTTCTTTAGCAATAAACATATTTGGTATTACAAATGCACTATAGCTAACTATACGCATCCACACAAATACTTCTATTACTTTCAACTAGATCTACTTGAATTCAAAGGATGTGTTTATTTAGGGGCCTTTCTGGTACGTTCTGACCGTTTCCCCTTAATACAACCACCTCCCATGAGGTGCTCTGCATGTTGCCCGAGTCCCAGAAAACCACTTTTCCCTATTCCCAATGAAGACCTTGGCTCAGCAGGATATGGACACGCTCCTCTCCCAGTGCTTCAATACCTTAATGAATGAATCAAAGCTAGATACTTCATTGCCTTCTGAATCAAGACCTGTATTAAGCCTACAGTGACTAAAGATGGAAAAGGACTATTTCTATCATTCAAACCATTCATCCCAAAAGAACTCCTCTCTCATATGAAAATAGAAAAGTGTTTCAATACAGTTCAAGAGACTGTCTTTTCCTTTTAAATCCTCACACTAAGCGTACGTGCTAAATCCTGAATTCATGCTTTCCTGGAGACTTGACAACTCCGATTTCAACCACGGTTTATTTTACCAGTAAAAGTGTGCAGTAGGGTGTGCATATCCATTCCAGGCCGTCTCTATTCTCAGGCCTGCTGCAGTGTTTCTTATACTTCAGACTATTTAGTCAATGCCATTAATCAAAATCCTATAGCAGAAAATGCATGCATAAGTCCTACACATTTATTGCCATGGCAACAATTCAGGCTCTTGTTCATATGTCAAGCTACATCAGTGGAGATAAATTCTATTGTTTTCACACTGACAGTTCTCTCTGTGTTGGACTTAATCCATGGAAAAATATAGCTTTGCCTCTTATTAAAATAAAACACAGACCACCCAACTCTCCAAATTCTCATTCTTCACAAAGTCTAACGGAGCAATCTGAATAGTTATAAAATTATAGTTTGATATTTAGGTTTATGATAGTAATTAAAGTGTAAAAAATGGCCCAGTCCTCATGATACTGTTTTAGTCTCTGGGATTGGTTAGGAATTTAATGCTTCTTGAAAAGATGAGCTCATTGCTGTGAAGCTAAATAGCTACAATACCAGAGCACTGTGTTCTTGAATTAGATTGCAGTATTTTAAAATAAATGCCTTTAAGCTTTGAGTGAAGTCGATGCAATTCATTTTCCAACTTAGCTGTAGATACTATATTTTTCATAACATAAAAATTAATGATTAATGCATAATATCCAAAGATTTTTATATTCCATTTAGCTCATGACAAAATACACTCTCATGTGCGTGATTCACGAGCATGAAAGAAAGATAAGCATCATTTTTTTGTGCATAAGCCTCATCAGGTTTACTTGCATATGCTGTATTATGAGTAATTCTTAATGCCTGACATAATTTTACATTGTTCTACTGTGTACTAGACCACAGTTTTGACTCCTGTTATTTCCACAGACACCTCATCCTTCTCATTATCAGAGACTAATGAGAAAACAGTCTCTCATTAATAAAATACTTTTAATGCTTCATACCCTCATTATTTCCTGTGTACAGTGCATCACGCTTCCTGGAAAAGCACAAGCCTCCTATCACCACGAAAGACACGTCTTTTTCAATCTGACCCTTTTTTCACTTCCTCATGCAGATCTAAGTCCCTGCTTTTACAGCATGCTTCATATTGACAAAGCCTATTACCATGATATACTATACTGGAGTTCATTTCAGCTAATATCCACCGCTACATCTGTTACTGTCAGTACCCAATCTAAGTTCCTGTGTCAATGAAGATGAAGACAACCATTATATTTACTTATTGTCGCGCCATGTTATGCCAGTATCAGAAACTGCTGCACATACACACTGTGTGTGACTTGCATCAAATACATGTATTTTTAAATGGGGGGCTTTGTGTAATTTGTAAATATCCTGTGAAATTCATTCATATTAATGAAGCAGCGTTCGTACTTTACTGGCATTTTTATGCAAATTGCAGTAACTCCTTGCGTGCCATGCCTCTATACACGACACAGGCCGCAGCATCTAAAGCAATGCTGTTGTTTCCACGGTTGAGCAGCATAGATCGTGGGTAGAGTATGCCTTTTTCAGTCACCTAAAAGAGAGGACCTGGGTTCTGAGGAAGCTAAGCACAGAATACGTCAATTTTTTTTTTTTTTTTTAATCCTGACATGTTTTTAAGGAGAAACACTACTAAAATATCTTTCAGGCTCTATGCAATTAAGAACAAAGTCTTTCTTCTGAACTCAAACAAGTAATGTTCTACAGTTCTTTTCCTTGCTCCAATTAAAAGCATCATGTTTCTCATTGCTTCTAAGAGCAGACATACACTACTTTCAATAAAATAAATGTATTTTTTAACAGTAATATTTGAAGCAGCTTTTTCCAGACACGAGTCGCACATCAAAACAAACTTTAGTTCCCAGTTTAGCACTGCCCTCTGGTGATGCATCTCTCTGATATGTCTGTGACCCATTTAGTGTACCAGGCCCACACCTGGACAAGAACAAAAATGAAATTTAGGCATTTAAATGTAAGAAAGGGATTCCAGAAAGCTTTGCTTAATCCCTTCAGCTGCTAACATCTCAAAGACGCTATATTTCTGTCCACTAAGTTCCCCAGCCTGAAGCTTGCTTTGAGCGTAGGCAGAATTGCTGCCATCTTGGCGGCTTTGGAGCGGTTCAGCTAACTTGGAGATTTGTCCTGTTGGCTGCTTCAGGAGTCCCCAACACAGAAGTGAGTTCTCAGCTTCCTAACACGCATCTGCGTGAGTACTGACAGCCTCGATCTTTGAAAGACTTAAGTGTTTACTATCAAACAAGTGCTTTAAGCCATAAATCTGTCTCTAGGTGATTTGTATCTGAGTTGCAGGGAGTCATCTTAATCCCAGAAGGCTGAAATTTATGAAGGCTCCATTCAGCAGAGAGCTTCCTGCAATGTTTACTGGCTGTTTGTGTATCTCATTAGGAGGCACTGAACTACCATACTATTATTGTACAGGCTAGTGTTTCTCAGCCTTTTAAAATTCATTAAGCTCTAAACTTTTTCAAAAAGAAATCACTAGGTTCATTCTCAATATTCATTTATCACTATTAAAGAATGTAAATCTCCAATTCTGACCTATCACACTGAAAAACATTAGTCCATTGTTCCTATCATGAGACTAATGAGCAATGCTCCACTTAGGAATGGATATTGTGTGTATCTGGAATGAAAGGTTGTATGAATAAAGGTCTGCCACGTATTTGTTATCTGTGTTAAAATCCTTTTCAAGGCTCATTTAGGGAAGCTATCAGGTGCTGGACTTCTTTGAAAATCCCATCTTTCATACAGGTGGCTTCTCATGTTGTTCAAGACGCACCAACAAGAAATGATGCAAGGTGGTATTCTGAATATAATATTTTTGCAAGAACTGACAAATTTAAGATTCTTAATGAGACATCATTTTAAATACAGCAAGACTCTATAATGATATAATGTTTAGGGGTTTTTAATAAATCAACCAAAACAATCTGTGCATCCCAAGTCAGAGTCATAGTTGTAGCTAAATGGAGAATGTCACAAATACGTGGGCCTGATTTGTCGCCTTAAACGATAATCAAAACAAAAAGAATGAACTTTCCCTCCAAGTTCATTGTGCAATACTTCACATTATTAATCAGAATTATGTCACAGGATTATTGCTTTGCTTAATAATGTGTTTAATGTAAATTTAATGTAAAAGATCTGTGATAAAGGCAGTCAAAGCTCTATTAAAATCCTTTTGCAAAGTTCAGCCACTACATTAGTAGCTTTAGGCTAACAGCCTAATGATAATGTGGATTCTAATCTATTATTTTGCATGATATTTAATGTGGTTTTGTAATTAGATTTTTTCTTTTTTAAACAAAGCAAGAAAAAAGTACAGGTCAGAGTGCATGCCTGTCATTAACTACGATGCATTTCTGGGACATGTACAATCATAACACAACTTTTGCAATGAAATAGTACGGATTATACTCCGGTCAACAACCTGTGTCTCATCCTGTAAGTGGGGAAAAAATAGACAACAATCAAGTGATAAATACCTGCAGCTGTTCATACATACTGTTCCAATTTAAAATGTTCCTACCCTCTTGGCTGGTCCAGAATATTAATTCACATATTCATCCCTAACTCTGGTTCAGTTAAAAATGGATTAGACTAATACATCTCTGGTAAACTCACTTCAATCCAAATGAGAGCTTGAGAACAATTAGATGATTAATTGCTTTGATAGAAGTGACGATACGGTGACGTCGAGGAAAAACAGCACAAGTAGAGCCAGGACAGGACAGGTGAACACAGCATGCCTCGGAAGTCACAGACAGAAAGAAGGGCCATAATAATAAAGAGATGCACCTCCTTTCTTCAACTTCCTCCTAAATTCCCAACAGAATTACATTAATCTTAAAACAGTGATCTGGAATGATAATGTATTCTTTATTTCCTCAAACTCTCTTAAGCTTTAAATTGGTTTTCAGTGTGATAAATTACTATAAAGTAGAAAGAAAAGTTTATGATCTAAAAATCATTCTTTAATTCAGATGGAGACTTGGTATCCTTAGATAAAAGTCAAAATAAACTTAGAAACATGAATTAAAGATCAAATTAGTTTGTTCTTATTTAAATAAATAGAGAATATGTACACATTGCTTAATTTTATTATTTATTTGGCTATATGGCCAAATCCTGCTCTTGTCAGCAAATTTTAACAAGTTTTCTCTCTTTCTCTCTTCAGTAGATTGTCCTACTAAAAATACTGAAGAATTATTTCAGTTATGCTCCCAGAGACAAATCACAGCCTAATCTGATACACCTTGAAAATGTACAGAGGTAACAGTACCGAAAACAAAAAAGCTTCACTTCTGGGAAGCTCCAAAAAGCATGTTTTCCTTTTTAAAAAAAGCTACAGAAAAATTTCTGAACTTATAGGCTTATGGCTTTAACAGCTGTTTTCTTTTCATCAGGAACGTAACCATAATTTTAATATTAAAGTCACTGATTCCACCAGAGAAAATGAACTGAACTTTTGAGAAAAAAAAAAGTCTGGTTAAAAGTTCTTTGAATGAACTATGTAAGAAATCCAGACATCAGTAGATACTGGGAACGACAACTCTGTATTCTTCATTTTAAATTACTGAATATTCAGACTTGGTTTAGGGTTCTTCATTTTCTTACCACTTGCTTAGGGCTCTGTATGCTTTTTGCCTTGATGAGGAAACTAGCCTTATCTAACAACATATAACAACATTATGCTGGCAGTCTGAACATATCTGGGAGAAAAACAATACTGTCTCTGTCATTCAGTAACAGAAAAAAATAACCTCATGGTACAGAATTTTGTGTTACAGAATTGAGCTCTGGAATACCATAAACATGTACTACTTCCAACTGAAGATATATTTGCGAAAGGTTTTCTATCAATGCATCATGAAGCACACAGCTGTCGATAAGAAGTCTGTATCATTCTCCAATTCATTTCTCAAATAATTCTCCCCATGCTGGTGTTGGTGGAATAGATATGGGGCATTTAATTGCTTCATCTCCCTTCCCCTAAAATAGCCCTAGTGACAATGAAAACACCAGGCCTGGCTACAGCAGATATAGTGGCAGTGAGTTCTCTTTCAATAGGGTCACCTGTACCATACCTAAATGTCTAAGAATCAGATCTTGTGTCTAAACACACAGTCTGGGTGTCCTCTCATTCACCTGTTTTTTTTGCAAAAGATCATAAAAAGTGGTAAATTTTATTTTCATTGACACCGAAAATTATATAAG
Organism: Steatornis caripensis; assembly: GCA_013398225.1. Taxonomy (NCBI): domain Eukaryota; kingdom Metazoa; phylum Chordata; class Aves; order Caprimulgiformes; family Steatornithidae; genus Steatornis; species Steatornis caripensis. Next base: position 796,425 of record VZSC01006098.1, on the reverse strand, counting down.
GTAACTGAAACATGACTTAAAATTCGCATCCTAGTCTCAGGGTCTACTGTATTCACAACTTGGTTTAACTTCGTAGACCTTAGTTTACCACTAATGAAAGGCACTGACACTGTTCCTGCCCTATGAAAATTCATACGTATCTGTCAAGTGCTGTGACGTACTTTGGTGAAAATATAAATACCTATAAAGAAAATAAGTTATTATCCTGCACTTGCTAAAAAAAACCCAAACCAAACCAAAAACTAGATCAGTTACATTTTTTCTCCAGCAGTAGTAAAGCCAGCAGAGAGATAATGCATCTCCAGATAACTTTCATTAGACTCCTAAGTTCTTTGCACATGATAAAATCCAAATGAAAGGGCTCTGCGTCAGGATACTACCAAGAAAATAGGGAAATAAAAATTCCAGACCTATAGGACCTATGATGCTACATCAAATTGAAGCAGAATCCCAGCACTGTTGAAAGTTTGCAGCCAGATTGTCAAGGAACAGATGTTATTGACAGTATACATAAAAAACCCTAAACATTCTAATGTGAGACTTGCAAAACTAAGTACTCCACTAGTCACTCCAATAATAAAAATCATTATATTTTACCATATGTCCTGTTGCCTGATGGCCATACTCTCCCTCAGTTATCAATGGTTGAAAGAAGTAGGAAAGAGAAAAAACTTCTGTCATACTCTGTCTCATTATCCAAATGTCAAAAGTAATCAGTTAGGTCAGAAGGCCTCCAGAAGTATCTCTGGGATGGAACAGCAGTCTTGGATATCTTGTCTTCAGCGCTTCTAAATTCCACCATCACGGACACGCCTAGGTTTCTCCCTCCCCAGATTATATTCTAGAGTCGCTTTTTCTTTGCTGGTTGCAGCAAAGGTACAGATTCTCCCTTTGTCTTGGTTCTGTGTTCCATGCAATTGCAATGCTTCTTTTGCATTGGGAATCATCTGAAGTACTAATAACTACTGGCAGCATTTCACCCGTTAAGAATATGTTAAGTTCTCCTCTTAAGAGAGGTTGTACGTTTTCTAATGTTGTTTATCACTTAGAATTAAAATTGCACATTGTGTTTTGTATTGTATCTATTTAACCGCATAACAAATCTGTTGGAAAATCATCATCCAGAAAACCATCTTTCAGATAAATACCGATATAAAATCTAAACCTGAACAATGCCCAAAGGCTGAGAGGGAAAAAATTTTCCAGAGCTAACTGTGCAGTTTTCATAAAACACAGTTAGCATGGATATAATGTAACTAAGTCAAGCAAGATATGATTGATTTATTATGTTGGAATCCATTAAAAGTATTCCATTGCAGTTTTAAAACCAAATAGTCATTAAATATCTTTGAAAACACACATTCTCTACCATCATTATA
>VZSC01006098.1:761298-794944 GCA_013398225.1 Steatornis caripensis | reverse complement strand
CTACCATCATTATAAGATATTCTTGACAGCACATCATTTTTAATGGCACCATTATAAACAGGATTCATAATGGCTCTGTTTAGTATGGAGCAGAATTGGAAGTCAGTAATATACAGACTTGTATTCAACATAATCAGATAACAAAGAGCTCTGAAAGAAAGATGAGTGCACAATTAATATATGAATAATTATTTTCTGTAAAATGAAACACATTTTAGTGTGTCAAATAGGCATTAAGATGGAAAAATGAAACGGCGGAATAGATTTGATGTACATTACTTACAGGTACAACACCAGCAACTGGTGCTGATATATGGTCTAAACAGGAGACAGAAGATGACGCCCAAGGCTAATTGAAGTGATAATGCTGGTTTCTAATTGCAGGAAACTGTTATATGCTTACAGCAGATCCAGTACATGTGCCTTAAAAGATGGCTTCAGCTTAACTGTCCTTTGTTTGTGGTCCTTTCTAATAACAGGACATTTGAAGAACGATTACTCGTGGCTTTTGTCCCTTCAAGTGCATTGGGGTAACCGGTCTTCAGCTGTCATTAGTCAACTTCAGAGTAAGGAAATCATGAAATGTAAAGGATCTCAGGAACACTATAGTTCACCTTCATAGTTTAGGGAGCTTTATAGTTTAGGGAGCTTTAAGCTTTTTATAGTTCAGGCAGCTTTACGTTATAGTTTAGGCAGCCGGGCACTTGACACGAAAACCAGGTCCTAAATTAGGTACACAATAGGCGAGACAGATTTATATAAAGAAAAAAGGGAGTGAGAGTTCTCCTAATGCAGTACAACCCCTCAGTAATAGTGGTATGAAGAGAAGAGGTCTCCTGCCTCACCATAAAAAGTAACGAGACTGTAGCAACACGCATCAGCCCAACCCGAGGCAGAATACTCGCTCCAGGTACCTTCTCCCTACAAGGCCTGGCAGTTCAGAGAAAAGGATCAGTAACTGAAAACAAGATTTTGCAATTAAAGTCTCTAACTGACCTCTGTTGCAACACAGACACGTTAACATAAAGCCATAGGGTATTTGTAATTATTTCGTACGATGTATGAAGACAAACGGGCATGCAGGAAGATCCTAACCTGCCATGTAACTTGTCATAATTAAAACAAGAAAGAAAAACATCCTGTAAAGGTCCATTATTCCTTCAATATAAACTCTTGGCTGTAACGTCCTCCGGATAGAGTCTGCTTTAAACTCTAGCTGGTATAAGGCCTTGTACAGCCCAACTTCTGTCTAGCTGATAGTAGAACTTTACAGGAAAGACACCCTCTTAATATAGAAAGGCCTACTTTTTTGTACTGAGGCTTAAAAAGGAAGACGTAAGAGACATTTTATGCCAGTGTTCTGGTTCTCCTTTTCTGGACTGGAGCTGATTCACACCTCAGTGCAACGCAAAGCAGCACTATCACTGCCCTAAATTGATTGTCCCATGGGGCTACTGAAGCCTTAAGTATGTGTACATACGTACATGTGTTTGCGTGTGAATGCATACACGTGTATGAGTGTACAGATCTCTCTCCACAGAATCTCCAGTGCTTGGGAAGAAGCATAAGTACAGTTATTAAACCAGGTCTCCAAAAGTTTCATTTCTTCCATTATGTCATTTGTGGCAGTGCTGCCCAAGAAAAAGAAGAGGTGCCTACATAAGTCAATAAACCATTCAAACTGACAAAATTTATTACATACCTCAGTATTTGCAATGAGCTGGCCTGTAGCCATACTGAGATACTCAATTTAACAGCACATTTACCTGCAGGGATTAATGGCTGCATATATTTGCATGGTTTTCTGTGATCTGTTCTTACGCAATATAAAATAAGGAAATAAAGACTTATTTACAGAATGTCACCTTAACTAGTACTGATACTACGTTTCTCCGATTTTCTTAAAAGAGAAAAAATGCCTGAACTCTTAAATTCATTGTAAGATGTTGGACCATTTACTTCTTGGCATGTGAGCAGCATGTGACCATTGAGATTGAGTTTTTTGCCTTTTCTGCTATTGGAAAATTACCTTTATGGAATTAAAAAAAAAGTCTTTTCCCCTTCCATGCTAATTATGTAAATAAAACAACATACAGAAAAACACAAACTTGAGACTAATGATGTTGGTAGTAAGCGTGTGAAAGTCCTTTTGTGTCAGGACTTTCCCTCAAACTATAGTCAGGCATAGCTCCATAAGTTCTGTTTGCCATTTTGGCCTTACTCCCCAAACTTTTTCTCCCCTCTGCCAAGTCAACCATAAGCCTAAACTTTATCTCTTGCATATGTTATCGCTGCATTCTCACCAGTGTTATTACTTTGCTCTATTACTGAATGTCCTATACGAATGACAAAAACATTTCTCTATCTGTAACACAAAAAGTATGAGAAGTATTTCTACTTTTCTAAAAGTAATGCAAAAATGTCTGTTCAGTATGAAATATCATTTACTTTAGTAGTCTAATTCTGTCAGTACCACCAGAACTTTATAGCTAAAATAGCCAAGAGATAATAGCCAGTACCTACTCTACCACAGCTGAAATGCATCACACAGGTGAGAGGTATAGATTAGGCATGAAAGTTTTAACAGTCACACATTAGAAACAACAGGGATCTTGATAACCATGGAGACTAAGATGGAACAGTAGTGAAGATGCATGAGTTGAACGGATAGGAAGGTACCTCAATAAGAACTATGCTGTTCTGTTTCTGCCCAACAGGCCTGCTTGTTGCTACCTAAATAGTAAGGTTCTTCTAAACCAAATTTCCCAGATGATACTGCTAACTGCATGCTCCTCGATGGCAGAGGCTCAGTTCCCAGCATGAGCTCATCCTCCAAGCCAGGTCTGCAAGAACAATGCTCTGCACAGTTCAAATACCATACGAGGTCAAGTAGTAGGAAAAAGCAGGTCGTGGAGGGCTCTGATTTTACAATCCACAAAAGTATCAATCTTGCAACAATGATCTCTCAAAGTTTTGGCTCTCTAGCTGTAAAAGGGGTATATTACTGTCTAGGGCTGTTGGGTGTAATCGTGTGCGTAAAGGTTTCCACATTATAGTGAGAATTTCTGCAGAAAAGCCTATCAGAATTATATTTTGTCAGAATTCTATCAGGATTATAACTTTTTTTGGTCAGAATTATTGTTTGAACAGTTCAAAATAAGTAAGGTATAGCAAACATACTTATCTGATTGAAGACTATATCATAACATATATGAACAATATAGCCTGAATTTGGATAATCTGTAATTTTTGAATGTTTGACATTTTAACCTTAATAGTGTTCTTCTGGTATGTAACATTGTTGCATGCGTAAGTATATAATAGAATGACCTTCATCCATAGCGTCCTTGTAGTAGAACAGAAGCATTTACTATAGATTTTATTATAAATGCCCTAATGAAATTCTAATCAATAATACTTTAGAGAATGGTAAAGAAATTGAATACATTCATAGGTAAAAGGAGATGTTATTATCTCGGTTCAGTAACTATGAAATAGAAAGATGAAAAAAGTCTGGTTTTCATATTAGAACTGAGCACAGCTGTACAGTTACATAATAAAGTATGGCTTGTATCCATGGCAATAGGGAGTAATTGATGCACCACAGTTATTTTTATAAACCCAAACAAAAAAACTCAACTGGAAATTTCTTTGCCAGTTTCTTGGCATTGTATGTTTTTTTATCTGTACATAATGTACAAATTTGTAGTCTGAATACAGTCACTGATCTGACTCGTTGAATAAAACATGCTGGGTTTTGCTGCATATTAAAGAAGATGGGGATCACATACCCACCAACCAAGTCTTTCATGAAGGATTGCATGAAAATTATTTCTTGGAATAAAATATTTTAACCGCAATTCAGATTTCACTGGATTTGGGATCTATACATCCTAGGGATTTTTTATTTTTCTTTTGTGATTAAAATATATTTCAGATGTCTTACACTGGTAAATTTAGAAAAATTTTTGTGACAGTCAGTACATGGTTACAATAGGAAAAAAAGGTAATGGAGACCGAAAAGCTTAGTACATATTGTGTCTTGGACCTTCCCTGATACGGTTAAATCTCTTGGCCCTCCTTGGGTAAAAATAAGTCAAAGTATGTGTTGTTCTAAAGGAAGATCCATACTTTCCAATAGCTCTACCTACTCCTTGTAATTATACCAGGAAAGGATATTGCTAATGTTTTGTAGTTTGTTTGGTTTTTTTAAATCTAGATATGCATCCACTAGACAACTAAAAAAAGAAACAGGTGCCCCCACTGGTCTATTAATATCAATGTCAGCTACAACAGAAGGGAAAGAAGTAACTTGAATTTTTTTTTTCCTCCAGATGCAGATCCATCTACTCATAACAGGGTTTGCATTTGCAATCATTAGTGTTTACTTTAATTGTAAGAAACTACAGCGACAGTGATGTTTTGCTGTAAAAACAAGTATTCTGTCAAATACAAGCCTCTTGCACTGTTTCGTTAACTTGTTCTGTTGCAGGATGATTTTCCAGTGGCAGTCAGACGACCATGAGAACAATAGCTCTTGTACTGAACATTTTGATTTCAACTTCTGGGGTTTTTTTGGGGGGGAGCGGGGGGGGGGGGGGGTGTGGGATTTATTTATTTTTTTTAAATTTGTTCAAGTCAGAATTTTAATTCTTGTTTCTGTTTTTATCCTTAACTGGCTTCTGATGATGATTAAATAAATTGCACCTTCAAGGCAAGATCTCAGGACTTTTTGTTAAATAATAAAACGTTATACATAATCCCTCACAAATATTCTCCCAAGTATATGGAAATATGTATTCAGTACTGTATTTCCCTTCTCTACACAGCATAGCACCATCTCCTTGTCTCATTTCTTTCAATGCTTCTTTTCACTTTCCCCTTCCACAGTATCTGTATGAATCCTTTGCCTGAATTATTAGATATATATGACCACAAGTCATTAGCTTGCTGGAGATTAAAAATGGGTAGTCTCTTAGAAATGCCAGCTGCTGTTGTTTATCAGGGATCCTATTACTTTGGAAACTCTGCGTCACCATTTCCTTCAGCAATAGTCCTGTTACAAAATTTTTCACGAGACCAGCTGGAGAGCCTTTAAACATTTGGAATAGAAGGCGGCAAGGATGTATATAAAATGCAAGTTTAGTTTGTTTCCTCTATTCCGGAATTTACAGGTTTACCTGGCAGTTCATGGTAAGTGGGCTTGACCTGAGTCATCAATGCAGGACAGCATCAGGTACAAGCTACAGCGCACATCTGTACAGACATGCTTTTACCTGATGTTATCTAATTATAGCTAAAACATCCTTTCCGTGATTCAAAAATTACAACCCTTTTTAATGTAAATCATCTCCTCATCAGCTACTGACTGTTCTTAATTGTGTTTACATTTAATGAAAGCATCTAAACAGTTCTTCTCCATTATTTTCTCTTTCCAGGCTATTTCTTCTCCTTCCCTCCGCTATTATATCACCCTGCCTTTTTTGTCTAGATATACTGAACAGGGGATTAAAATGCATTAACGAAAGAAAGGTTATGGGCTGTGAGTCAGCAAGAACAAAAGAACCAAATACATCATGTAAAAGCTAATAATATTTAGATAGGGAGCCCAGAATTTAGCATTTTCATTATATTTTTCTGTTAGCATGAAAGTTTAATCTTCCACTAATCATTTAAAATGTAAAATAAACAGGGCTCTCAGCATATCACAGTCTATACTCAGGTTCCCAGGAGAGTGAAAACCACAAAAGAAACCTAACAATACGATGCTATATATTCTGAAATATCGCCATTCAATCTGATTTGCCACATGCCCATACATTTTAATGCAGACTTCATTATGAAATCTCTTCTTGATTAATCATTGGTGAACAATGACTAAATTGCGCTCCAGCATCAGCTTGAACTGGGCATTGTTAGCAGCAACATTCATTTGAAAAGCCTACCAGATGGGCCAAGGAAAGGTCAGTATAGTACTACCACAGCAACAATGGACAAAGGTCAGTGGCATAAATAGTTAAACTGAGACTACAGTAGCTTTAAAGAACATGCTGTGAGACTGTAAATTTATTTTAAAAGATCACGTTAATGTATTATCAAAGTATTTTATAGTGTTCACCACATTGCTACTGTCAACAAAAAGAATAAAAGGCACTTAAAACTTCTGAAATTTCTGAACTACAAATAAGTGTGGATAGACTTTAGTATGGACTTCCACACATTCAGAACAATTAGCACATTTAATTGTATCTTCTATGACTGTACAGTTTTCCATGGTATTTGCATAGCTGCTTAGCATCTGAGCCGGTCCCAGTCTGCAAGGTTCTAGGGTCCCGTAAGACTCAGACCGTAACTTCCTTCATGTATTCCAGTTCTTTCCTCCAGTGTGTGTTAACTTATCACTCTTACAGGAAAGACTTACCTTTACAATCTCTTAACAGATGTTTTCAACTATCACCTACATAACCCTCACTGCTGTGAAACAAAAGGTCTAGTATCATTTTCCCAATTTATAAGTAGACAGTCTATCTCTAAACACAGACAACCAACAGTTACTTCCAAAACGAAGAATCCCGCCAAGGTGCTGGAGTACAAAACTGTCCTAAAATCTTCCACAACTGCCATTTCAACATTGGAAGCACCACAGAGCATTGCCAATCCACCTAAAATTTGTCCCTTTGTTTCAACCTTATCTTGCGCTTAAGTTTGGTCACAATCCTCTGGGACAGCTCTCCCAAGCCCTTTGAGAGTCTCAATTTGCTCAGCATACTCAGAGATACTCAGAGATCACCTACTACGTTTCTTCCTGTACCCTGTTCAGCACACTACATCAGGCTCACTCAAACAGTAGTGTAACGCAGGAGAATGAGAAACCTGTACAAAATGCATGGAACCCCACATAAAGCCTCCCCACGCCTCCTTTAACCACTCGGTAGGCCACTGTCATGAGTGATAAGTGGTCAGAATTCTTTAGCCCGGGCATGCCATTAGTGATTTTTTTTAAGTTAGCATCTACAATTGCCGTGTTTAGCCGTGCTAAAAATAATATTACTACAATGTCTCTGCATTTCCTTTAAGTTTGCATGCCCCCCAGTATCTGATAAATACCACTTACTTATTGACACTGATTTGTCATTTGAGCAAATTTAAAACAAGATATCATTTAATATTGGCTCTTTTTTAACCACAATGAGAATTTACATAACACTATGGCAGTCTATACACTTCACTACACCTGACATATTTTAAGGTTCTGGCAAACTGATATTTTGAAGTTACTAAAGAAAATGTCATAAAATAACCTTATATTTGACATTTTAAGACAAGAAAAAAATTATCACAGGAAAATTGTAATCCTTGGCTTCTAAACATCACTTCTTTCTTCTAATAAACAAACGTAAGCAAAAATTTTCTTAACACTTAAGTTTCTCTTTCTTCTGCAACTACCTTTCTTCACATCCAATACTACTTCATGAAGTGAATGCATGACAAGTAGTTAGTAGACTTTTTTAATGCTTAAAGATGTATACAGAGGTACAGTCCACATGTACACAGACGTATAGTCTGAGATGATTTAGGAGTCTTGGTATTGTTTCAGCAATATATGATAGACAAAGTTCAGATATACAACCGAAATTAGCTACCGGAGGGGTACAAAACTATGTGGAGCCAAATGGAAAGATGCATTTTTCCACTAAACTATAAAGTTCTCACAGCTGAATCATGGCAATTAAAGGACAGGAAAGTTAAAGTTGCCCACCCAATAGCTTGCAATTTAACCCAGTATATCTATTTTTGTTACAGATATTTATGGGTCTTCAAATAATGCAGAAAACCATGATTATTGTTGAGATACTACTTTCATGCTTGCTCAAGGGCTTTTACAGTAACAGCAGCACATAATATAAAACAATTGGTTTTGTTTCCAATAAGGTTAATGTCCTTTCCTAAAGGATCACAAAAAGCCTAAGTCGGATGTTGAATTCATAAGCAACATACAAGGGTCATCTGAAAGACTGCAATAATCAAAATCTTATAAAGGAAAGTCATAGCTATGTGAACTTCATATCCAAGTGACATTCAAATTTTGTGTATAAGTTTTGAGTAATAAATAAAACCAGAAAGTGACTTTTAAGATCTATTTTATATTAAGGAAGTATTGCAGTTGGTGTGGCAGGTATTATAGCATAGAATGTCATGAAAATGGTTTCTAGGCCACTGTACACTGTCTAGCACAGATCGTAAGAGCCAGGCTATACTTGCTTGAGATGATATTCTTGTGGTAGCAGTGCTAGCTCAATAAACCACCTTCACCTAATACTCATAAGAAGAAAACGCTTAGACCCTCCCTACACTGCTTACAAAGGGATAAACCCACACTTCTCCACCTAACCCACACTCCTCCACAGAAGACAAAAGAAACATTGCCTGTGTCACATTGTGTTGAAACAATGAAAAGAGAGAAAACCCTTCCCTGCAAGCTCACAAACCAATAAAGAGAATAGTATACAACCTTCCCATGCTTACACAGTCTAGGGGCAGTTCTCAGAACATCAACATATTTTTATGAAGTTTGGTTGTGCATCCCATACTGTTCATTATAATTCCTCTTTTCACCTACATGACGATGGGGCCTGTGCTGTAGGTTGCTGGAGTGCAAATGCTGAGAAAGTTTGCCATCAAGGTCAAATAACTTTTACATTTGTTCTTCAGAGGAGACTGAAATATGACATACTCCTCAGTGGAATCTAACACAAGGTCAAATTCAGGTAGCCCACGCTTTGCTCCTTTGGTCTTTTCTAGCGGCTGAATCAATACTACAGAATTGTGCTCTCGGCCTTCTGCACCAGTGGTGCACTGCTGAACTGTATGTCTTCAAGGGATACACCTTGGCTTACCCCTGAGTACAAAGTATTTGGGTTTGAGCATTACCTCCCTTTCTACAGTCTAAATCTACTTTTCAACATGGCACCCTCATGTCCGGTAACAGGACTCTGCATGAGGTATGGCAACATCATCTCTTTCCAACGCCGCCACCGAGGACAGAAAAAGACAGTCTTTCACATTTCCACAGTGCTAGAGACCATAGGGAAGAAAGTATTTTAGTTTTATAGAAGAATAAATGCTTAGGGTTTAATTAGATACTTATTGGTTAAAAAAAAAACATTGCTGACTGAAAAACATGAAAGGTACTTGTGGCATAGAGAGCATTATTTGGACAGGGGTTGCAGGAAAGAACAGGTTATAAAGTGGCTTTCTCTAGTATGAAGAGAAAAAAAGCAACGTTTACTATCTGTGAAACATGATATTACTTATTAAACCAGTATTTCTGAGTTTCTGGGGTTTGTTATTAACTCAAATTAAGAGTTTTCCTTTCAAGTATCATCTTTAGGAAGTGTTTTGTTTTGTGACTACCTGAAAACTTCAAGATCAGAGGAGAACTGACTAGTTTGTAAGGATTTTTTCCACTGGATATTCTGCACTTCTATCTACATCTGACTAGCTGTGTTAGATCATTCTCGTGTGTAGTGATTGTTTAATATCACTTGGGAATTTTTCACAATGGAAAAAGTATATAATGTTTCAGGGATTTTCATGGGTTTGTGCTGGCAGAGCTACTTACTGTGGGCATAGGGGAACGTGTCAAACATCCTTATGATTTTGCTCAGCTCTGGTTTTATAACCATTCAGTAGGTAAATTTTAGACTGCAGGGAATTTATTTCTCATTATGACTTGAACAAGAGCGTGCCTGGTTAAACGCTAGATGAAGATACAGGAAGTTTATTTCAAGGTGAAGTCATGTTAATACAAAGTTTTACATAATATAAATTTTATAAAGATAAAAATCATCAATCGTTTAATGATTTTTCCATGTGGGTTCCTAAACTGTATGTTACAATGAGATGTATGTAATCAGTAGGGTTTCTCCCTGGATTGAAGCAATTCCTTCCAGGAACTTAATTGGCCTTTCAAAAGTATATTTGGTTTTCCTAGGAGAATAGCCTTGTTGAATAAAAGCCTTAATATTAATAAGACAGCTATAAGCACTCCGCTTGTGGCGCATGCAGTGATGTCTGATGACCTGGTTGTATATTAAAAATGGTTTGGCATGTTTGGATTGACTGCTGTTTTTACAGAGATTGCTTGTATGTACTGTAGCTTGTAAGCTATTAGATTTATTTTTTTTTTATTTTTAAAGATTTTACAGAGTGCTTAAGAGAGCACTGTAGGTATAGAAGCATTTCAGAGAGAATTCGATGGCAGGATGAACATAGTTGAACTTGTAAAAGCCCTGTGAGTCTAGGTTTTCCATTCCTGATAAGTATGTCATCTGCACAACTGCATGGGCTTTGTGATAAAATTATTTAAAAATCTGTTCTTTGCAGCAGCTCTGTAAAAGGTTGACTATGCAAGGCTATGTGCGCTCATAGTTTAGAAGCAACATTTTTCTGTGTAAAGATGAAAAGGGTGAAGGCTAAAATATCTTTGGGATAACATGACAAATTTTAACGTTAGCTTAAGGCAGGCAAAGGCAGGTAAAAAAAAAAGAGGAGCTACACAAATTAAATAGTAGTCATGCACCCTCTGGAAAAAAATGGGGTGAGAAAAGTTTTCTACATCAGAAAAAAAAAAAAATCACTGAATTAATACTACTTAGCTAAACAATTCGGTTTTTTAATTACCGTCATTTTTTAAGGCTCAAGTCTGAGCCCAATAAAATCTGATAGAAGACTATCTTCAGATCATCTGCTACGTATTTTTAGAGACTCTTTCAGGATCATACAACACTGTATTTTCCACTAATACTTCAGATCCTACCACAGCATTTCTAAATAGAACCAGTATGACCAGAGATACAGCAACTAAAGAAATTCCTCATTGGTTTTGGGCGGGTTTTTTGTTTGCGTTTGGTTTTTTTTTTCCCCCCTAAAGCAATTTGGTTTAAGCATAACCTTATGGACAGGTATCTGCTGAGGTTATCAAAAGCAAATATGCATTTGGTTCATATCTGCCGTTAGTCAACAAGAATGCCACAGTCACAAGGCAATGTCCTACTCAAACTATGGAGCTGTCTCCAGGTGGAAGGAATGACTCACATACATAAATCTTTTTCTGGACATCGCAATGGAACAAATACACACAGGTGTCACTACCCAGTACTATTACATTCTTCTCACTTATTATTCCAGCCAGGAAATAGCAAACTTCACCCTTGGAGAGATTCATAAATAGTTAAGTACCCCCTATCAACAGACGATAAAAGGGAAAAATAACCAATAAAACTACATAACGAACAACTACTGAACAAACAAAGCTATAGCACTCAAATGCAGCCAAGTTATTGCCTGGACTATTACAAGGATTTTACAGTAACATCATTTGATTTTCTAGCTTCACGGCAATTATATGAAAGCTCTTTCACTCTTTTCAGATGTGTATCATTGCTTTAAAATAAATTCTATTATGAAGTCCAAGGCAGGAATGAAAAACAACAAGAAGGTACTCAAGGTCACAGACATTTGTGTTCAATAGCTTATCTGTAATTTTTTTGCCATCTTTCTTTAACTCCTGGAAGTTGACTGATGGTATATTCTGCTTCCTATCCAAAGGATGCAGTACAGTACAACTTTTTTTTTTTTTTTACCACTATAGATAAGGGAAGCTCAACTTCTTGATTCTGGAAGCAAACTGGAATTTGCATAGTTCAGGTTAAATTGACTTTGGCTTCATCTCACAACATCTGAAATCATACTGCAGTTCTCCGGTGCTTTCAGGACATAATTAGATAAATTCATAGATTAAGCTGCTCCTGGCAGTACTTGCTCTTCTGTGAATAGTGAACCAATTCCACAGCACATTGAAATACAAACTGTAGTTGTATTACCAAGTTGGCAATGCATCTTTGCTGTCGATTGTTGTGTGCCATATGGACCCACTTAAGCCTCTTCCTCTTTTGGCTCTTGAAGAGAAGGCAGCCATTGTGGCCAGTCATGAGGTCAGTTTGAAAATGAAATGGCCCAGGTGCAAAAACTTCAGCAGGGACATCTGCATCCATGACTGGTTTTTTGGCTAGATTTATCCCTGCCCATATTTAGACATGATATCTGCCTTCTTGCATAACGTTACCATTTTCTGCCAAATAGAACCCAGTAAGTCTGTTCTAGTTTGTACTGTAAGTGAGCACACAACATACTCAGTATATTGCTATTCTTTGTATCTTATTCTACTCTTATACTTCAAACATGAAAAGAGCTAATGTTCTTTTTTCAGACTATTTCTTCTACCAGATAATGCACACAAAAGTTCGGGTGAAAGCTCTCACAAACTCAAATGTAGACATTATTAACGTCTTTTTCAAAAGTTTGATGCCAGCCACCAAGAAAAGCGGAGATACTCACAAGAAAGATTGGAAGTGTAATTAGAGTGATATTGATATGGCTACAGCTTCGTATTTTGTATAAAACGCGAATGCTTTATCATTTGATACATAATTCTTAAGAAGGCTAGATAGATGCACATTAATCAAGCTTATTCTGTACTCAACACTATCACAGTTAACAAATATCTACTGCATATTTAAATCCTACTTCATTTCATGCCACAGTTCTCTGAGGCCCAAGATAATCATACCGGTCTCTTGTTTCTCATCTCAAAAAAATGCTATAGAAGAAAAAAATCAGACGCTTATCATTGCAACCTGTAACACCATTTGAAGAGCAAGCAAAACGCATTCCAAAGTAACTCGTGCATTTCATACATTAACACCATTCTGTTGGTAGATTTCCTGTTTGTCACACTTAAAACACCACATCAAGTTTAGCCTTCAGGATGGAGAAAGAACGGAAAGAGTTCCTGTGCAAAATCTCAACAGAGTCTGATCCACCACTATATCGTTCAACTTCTATGTTATTCTAACAGCATACAATGCAAAAATCAACAAATAACGAATCAAGGTCACAAAATTTGATAAAGACTTCAGAAAATTAGTATAAAAAAAGAAACGTCTTATAAAATACAGAAAACATATACACAGATGTATTATGTCACAAACCATAATTCTTCTATTCTCATTAATATAATAGACAGCATGCTTCCAGTTTCATATTATGCTTTGTTATACCTTTCTTAGTTTTAAAACGGATTAAACCAATCCTTTATTCTATCTGCGGGAAAAAATATCCCTTCAATGTAATTAATCTTTGCCCTGCTTTCCTCTATCTTTTGTGCCAAACTGTTACACAAAACAGTCTGTCACTTTGGTTATTTTTTTCCTGAGGTAGCATGTCTACTGGACATGGCATCTACAGAAACTTCTGACTTGACCCAAAAGCACAAAACTTATACTAATAAAAATTATATGACTAAGGAGCTTTGCATCAAGCTCTTTAGGCTGGCATAAGCTGCACCGAAATGATGTACTGCTAGCAAATAAAAATGCCAACGCAAAGCTGCATCATAGTCATAGTAGCTTTCAATTTCCAATTTTACTTTACAAAAGGAAGCTCCACACTCCCTGCTCAGGGTTAGCTTTTGAGTTTCTGTGGCAGTGGCCTTAACTCTATCCACAGGACTTCAAGAAAACAATGTTCAGCAGCAAGAAGATTTTGTAGTCTGCTGCCTCCAGAAAAAAAAAACCAACCCAAACTGCGAGAACACTTTTCCTGCCAGGAAAGAAGTAAAATGAAGGTGACAGGCTGGAATGCTAGTGAAATGGCAGTTATTTGACATTCAGTCTTTGTCAAATAACTGACAACAGATTTCAGAAATATGAGAGCAGTAGCCAATACATACAAGCCTTTGGAGAGCCCTAGAATTTATTTGTAGGTATTTTATACCATGGATATGGAATAAATGCATCCCAGAAAATTATTCAGAATTCCAGACACACATGCAGCACTCTGATTGGCATCTCAATAATGCCTAGGAAACACACAGGTTTCTTTGCTTGATTTTTATGTACGGATTCTGTCTCATATTAGTAATGAGCTATTCCATTCCAGCCAGCACGGCTCAAGGTTGCACGGCCCTCATCCAATGATTAGTGTCACACCTTGAGCTTCATGCTTTAAAATGTCATGTAAACCATGCCGCAGTTAACTAATTTAGTATTTAGTATGGATTATATATAAATATATGGATGTGTATACTGTGTGTGTGTATGCTGCTTAGATTCTTTTCCCCTTTGTACTAATACATACATAGCAAATCCAAACTATTTGTAATTAATTCTACAATTTTAAGGAATTACTAAATACCTCATTCATATTAGGCCACAAAAACCAGTAACAACTTTTTAATGTAGTTATCTACAAGTAACAACACAAATATAGAATCAGTAGGATCCTGGTACCACAACACGTTGAAATGTAAAAAATACATTCAGCTTTGTTGAGCTAATATCAATTGTAGCAAGAAACTCCGCGTAATTTTTCCAATATGCCATAAAAATGTCAGACTCATCTCATATGCTGTATACATGAAGATGTGCGTGATGGCCATACCATCTCTACAATATCAGTCCTGCAAAAACATACTGGCTAGAAGCCAAAGTCACAGCCTGTTCTCTAATGAAAAATAGAAGAGATAAGAGAAGACTCAATCAACACCAAACATACTGGCATAAATCTTTACAAATGCAATGGAAGTGCCTTAGACTTGTTCATTCATTCTGTTTGCTTCTAAGGTTTTGAAGTAAGCTTTCTTAAATCCACCAATTTTGCGCTGGCTTCAGTCACATCTGGAACTACTATATTATATATTAAAAAAAAAAGCAGAGCTCACCAAAGTACTACTGGTCCATTTACATTTCCTGGAAAACTAAATCAAAAAATGAAATGCCTTACAGAATATATGACATATTGGATTTTAGTTACAGCCAGATCCTTGAAGATGATCTATGAGCCTACTCCATTTCCCTATTGTTCTCTTGTTATCAAGTTATCAGCTGGGACTTTTCACCCCCACACAACCAGTTGTAACCAAGAACTCTGCCTTCTCCTCCCCACAGAATAAGAACATTTAGCCAGCTTACCTGTATCAAGCTATTTGGAAAGACAATATGTTTGTTCAAAGATACAAAGCAAAGAGCAACTTATAATATAAATTATTCATGTCATGTTTAATTCTGTGTTAAATTTGCATTTCTCAAATCACTACAATGCCTCTTTTGAGTGTTTCAAGCTTACCTATAATTGGCGACACATATATAAACATCAAGTTCTTCTAAGTCTTCATGATCTTAGCATTAATACTGTGTATTTACAAATATTTATGCAATAGAAGAATTCTTCCATCTGAAGAGAAATCCTGGAAGAAATGACAATGAAACAACCTCCAAATTTATCCTTAAAGTACTTACAAAGACAGTACTATATTTAATTGTATATACCAAAACAAAAGTGATTGTCATGTCCTTAATAAGACCAAACACATACCAAGCTTAAAGGAAATTTCTCTACATTAGACTCTACAAAAGACTACGTGAACACAAATGTAAAGAGCTTGGGGTTTTGAGATAAGCCAACCTTGAACAACAATCTTCAAATAAACCTCAAATTCCAGATGGTCTTTGTGGGTTTCGGACAACAGCTGTATTCATACAGCATTGTGAAGAGGTATCTGGCTTATTTTTAACAGTAAATGTAGATAGTGGTACTGTTTTGATATTACTTAAAATAATATACAGCATAAATATTATTTTTAAGAGAACAACTTGAGATCTCCTGTGAGGACATATCACAATATCCTCACATACCTGTCAATATTTTTTATATTGGTGTTTCTTCAGCAATACAAGAATTTAAAAGCAATTTTGTCATATGTTTTGTCTTCCACAAATGAACAAAAAGCACTTTACAACCTCTGTGGTAATATTCATGGCTAAACTGTGTTTTTAGTCCAAATGCAAGTCTCCAAATATATATAGACTAGCACTATTTTATTTTTTTTCCGCGTAAGTTCTTAATTAATTTAGCTTCTTGATACTATAAGCTGTAGAAGATCAACCACATAAAAATGAGATGTCAAATCTTCCCCATACATCAGGCATAATGCTGTTTTCATCATATCCTTACAAGACATCAGATATGTTAATATTTATGGAGTATACACAGAGGAATACTGCTAGAATTAATAAATAATAAAGCTAATATTTTTTGCAAAAATAAATCATCAGATACCTCATTATAAACTGGATGTCTTCAGTTGTAGATAATTTAGTACAGTAATAAATAACAGGAGAACACAGTGTTGATAGAATTATATGCCATTATTTAAAATATCTTGCTACTCACATAAGAACGTATCCTTTTGTGTTCAAAACCATGGCAATCGACAGAACTGGTTTAGAATTGAGGGTGCTTTCAAACAAATAAAAATTAGGTTGCCTCTAACACACCGGCTAGACATTATTGAACAGGTGTATATAACCCATACCGTTTCTCAAACGTACTTCAAAATAATTCTGAGATGTGCCTTTGGCAAGATGTAGCTCGGAGAATTTTAGCCCATTGTTCCCATTGTCTCAACAATAATAGACTTCTTCCATCTTGAGCAAGGTGTTGTCTTACAGATTCTCACATTGTCACTTTGCGTCTTACCCTATAAAGGAGAAATGGAGAATCAATAACAGATGAGAGTTTTGGATGGGTTTTGTGCAACTATTAGCTAACAGAAATTCTTGAATAAGACCTTATAAAGATTGTGCATAAAAGTTTGTTCCACCAAATGATACAACAAAAACATATCAAAGAATTTTGTGTATGTTGATACTTGCATTCAATACTGTTGATAAGTTCATGCCATTTCTGATGTATCTAGTCTTATGGTTCAGTGTTGTAAAATCACTACCATGTTTGCGCAGTGCAGTCTTTCAATCCAGTGCAATCTTTTGAGACCACATGCCATATTCAGTATTCTGAGAAGTGACATAGGATTGGTCCCTTCAGTCTTTAGCTAGGATTTTCAAAGCATGCTAGGGAAAGCAGGTATCGAGTTCTCATTGGAAGTCAAAGGGAACTGATGCTGAACCCCATTAGACCTCTTCATTTGTAAAATCCCAGCCTGTTCTCCTTCACATGGGACATGTCTTCATTCTCTTCCTAATCTATGCCTGGTATGCATTGTACAAGTGTTAATTAACTGATAGTAACATAATTAAGAAAATGTTGCTATGGATTATTGTCATTCAGACACTGACAGTGAAACAGAAATACAATTTTAAAACAGCAACTTGCTGCCAAGCACAATGGAAATAGGAATATCAACACGAGGGTATGACTAAAACTCCAGAACCTTTAAAAGTAACTCATGGCTCTATCACTTTATTTTCTTACACCTCTCTTCCTTTTTCTATGGAGTTCCTAATCTATACACAGTATATGAGATTTACATACGACTTTAGCAAATCACTAAGCCTTTTCGGCTACTGAATTTCTCAGTATGTGAAGACTTAGTGAACTGGTTTTATGTCAAAAGCACGTTAAAAAAAGATAAGCCTAGACGGCATTTTCAGCCTACAACAGGTAAGTTAACACTGTATTGTTTAGTTTTCTGTGTCTGAACCTGAATGACAAGGTGATGATTTGTTTATGTGTTAGGAGTTTGAAATATATACTGATCAAATATTATCTAAGAAGAGTTTAAAGAGAAGTGGTACATAAAATTGATGTTTAATTGATTAATTTACTTTACAAGTCAGGGACTTATGAGACTAGAAGCTAATATAAAGTAGAAGGCATAAACTAAATTATCCACTGGGTGGAATCCATTACATTTCTATGTCTGCAAAATTGAAATCCTGATAACATAAAGAGTGTTACAATGGACAGTAAAACATTACCTAGCCAGTAGGAAAGCGGGAGAATGTTATTTACTTCAATTGCCATTGTTTTCAACAGTGCTGCGACGATTTAAACACAGTGAGGGCGCAGTTCTCTGAAATCTACAAAATATCTCCCTTTAGTTTTTCATCATCATTTACTATGTTCAGATTTGTTCTTTTTAGCCTATTGTAGTAACACTCTTGAGCGGAAAACACCACAACACGTTACTTTGAATTTTAATGATATTATTACGCATATGAGACAAACTTCTATATTCAAGAGACAAACTTCTAAGCCAAGTTTGCATTTTGCATGAAAGGAACAAATCCTCCTAGGTATTTAGTTCCAAGCTCCCAGAGATGCCCAATACTCCTATTAGTGTCCTACGTAGCCCTCTTCTCAAAAGTTCTCCTGCTGCAGTGGCTATAAGGTAAGCAGGATGAGAAAGACAACGAGAACATCAGGAAAACAGAAGATAAATGGAGAGAGTAACAACAACAATAATAAGCATGTTCCTTATTCTGCTTATGTTATAAGCTGCAAACAATGTGATTACAGGAACTTCCAGAGCTACTTTCAGCACTCAGTAAGGTAACAAAAGAGGTCCATAAACACGGCCCAGAGACACTTTCTATTTTCGTCCTTCCTTTATTTGCCATTGGATTCAACCCAGCAGAGCGATGATGCAAAATATTGATTCCCACATTCAGAAGCTGTATCTGGATTTTGGGATTTCTAATTTCTGCATCTGTCCACATTTGAGGCTAGAAGTTCTCTACACTGAAGCATAAAGTAGAAACCATGATTCCTACAAGAGTCACTTAAAGAGTTCGAACCCTAACCTGCAAACAACTGTGCCTGTAACTATGCACGCAAAGAGCCCCACGGAAATTAACAGAGCAGACAAAACACAAAGCTACATGAATAAGTGTTGTGGGACTGGGACTTGGAGGATTATACATCTGCTTCTTCCCAAAAGAGAAGTAGTACATCATCTTTTCCACCTGTACATTGTATGAAAAAAGAGCTCAGGGGAACAAGAATCCCAAAAAGATAAGTGACAATATCAACAAGACGCCATTCCTGAGAAACATATTCTAAAGCTATTCCTAAGTTCCCTTACGACCACACGGCTAACATTTACAGATGACCAATATGGCATACAGAGATAAACTGCACCCATAAAAAATTTATTACATATGCAATTTTTAAAGACATTATAGGAAAGATGACAGATTTGTCTTGATTTTATTACCAGAAAGAGGCTATTTTGTGATTTGGTTTTTTTTTTAAACATAGGAATTCTGTTTGTCCAAGGTAAATATGCAAGCATTAATAAGGTAAGAACGCAGACATTGTTTGGGATTAAATTAAAGCCATTTGCCTTATGCATGCTCATTTCCTTTTTTACTACTCAATCCCCCTATGATGCCATCTGATCACTTCTTGAACGTCCCCTGTGCTTTTGCCTTAACAATCTTGCCTGGTAGGCCATTCCACACGTTTGTGATTCTCGGCATGAAAAAAATGTTTCCTGACATCTGTTCTGAATTTGCTTCTCTTTAATTTCCACTTATGCTTCCTTATCCTAACATCTGTGTCATTCTGAAAACGGTAATTCAGACTGACGTTATCTGTGCCATTTCAGATTTTACATTCCCAAGCTAAAATCTACTCATAGCCATGTAGTGTTTTTGTAGTTCTTACTGATAGTTAGTTTAGAAATGTTTCCTAGTTGTAATTCACATGTTCATATGTTTTAGGTTGTATTTTGACTCTGTTGTTAATTTTTTTAATTCTCTTTCCAGGCACGTTTCCTTCAAATCGAGGGCTAGCACCGTACTCAGCAGGCCAACTGCAGCCCATAGGTCTTTCCCAGAGCTGTTGTATAGAAAGAAAAGAAGTAGAATTTGGCCCAATAAGCTTAATGAGGGTATCAAGAGGACTGTATATTATGCTAATTCCCACTGTGGGTTAATAGTGTGCCTTTGGTAGCTCTGCAAATCTGGCATTTAGGAAACTTTTCAATTGTTTCTCTCAATGGCTTAATATAAGGGTTGGAGGGACCAAATTGTACTCGATGTATATTACATTTTGATAATTTCACCCCATTTTGTGCAGACAGAAAGGGAAAAAGATTATGAAAATCACTCTTAAAGTTCTCTCAAGTCTACAAAAGAATCTGGGACTATTTTTCTATTCCTTTAAATCCCTAAGACTGGTATCTTCCTTTACCTGCCCTTAATGAAAAAGATTCATTCCAAGAGATGAAGTGCCAGAGCCTAGAATCCCAAGGAGGAAAACAATTAACAGCATGTTTAACACCAATTAGCAAACAGTCCCATTTTATATGGTTCGTAACTATGATTCAGAGTTTCAAATGTAAACTTTCTAATACTAGGAAAAAAAAAAGTAAAGCAATACGGTAGCTGATTACAGAGTCTGGACTAAGGATTCATGCTGGAGAACATAAAACATCAACTATTGATCCCTTCTCCATAGTAGCAAAGAGGTATAATTCATACAGAGCTGTATCTCAAGTCATAGCCAAGGTTTACTCTTTCGCTTCCAGCATACACAGATTATTTGAAATTATCAAAGAACTAGCAGTATTATTTTACCTTACTTATTCTTGACTGTTGAATTAGTATCTCCTAGCATGTATCCCAAAGACGCTACTGAACTATGAAACTGGTACTGCCTAGATCGGTTCAAACAATAATCACTAGCACTTAATTGCCCTACATAAATTCCTCCCGAAGTATAGCCTTTTACAGCAAATATTTCTGAAAAGATTGAAAAAGCATTCTATTTTATTCCACCATGCTAGTAAAGTGTTTCAGAAAATACACCTAAAAATCAAGAAAATTTCGATGCTTAAGTTTCGGGTTTTCTGAAGTTCATAATTTTCTTTCTGGATATGAGCAGATAATACACTTAAAGGTATTATTATTCCATTTAGTTCTTCGAGTAAGGAAATGGGAACAGTCATTCTTTATACTTAGAAAGAGTGCATGTTCAGTCTAAGTAGGTTACCTAGGTTTTTGTAATGGGAAACTGTGTCGGTCATTCAAAAACTGTTTATCCTACATCATTAATAATAAGCTAAAGGCAACGTTAATCTTATTTTGTAAAATATTATCTTGATTCATTCATCTAGATGAAGTAGTGGGCTTTGAAATACTCAAATAGGATCCATCTTATGTCTCTAGAATATGTCCAATGAGAGCAAAAAAAAACAAAAACACAAGATACTGCGCAAGTAAACACGGTGGAGGTGTGTGTGAATGTGTGTAGGAGGAGAGGCTGGTTTAAAAAATGAGGTATTCAAGAAGTAATGTGTCACCTAAAACGTGTTTCACATCAAAGTAAAAATCCTACTCTTTATAGCCAGCAGAGAACTGCAAATTGAGCACACTAATGGGGGAAAGGTGGAAGAGGAAGGAACTTCTATCAATACCTGTTTTAATTAAAGGTGAAGGGGGAAGACTTTTTACATGTTATTTTAGTTAGTGCAGTAGTTCGATTCCTTTCCTTTAAACAGGAATTGCAAACAGTAAACGTGGCATTCTGATTACTTCCGCTGAACAGTGTTTTTAACAGTACTAAATATTTTCTCAAGTAAAATGAGACAATTATTTTACATCAGGTCTTGTAGGTTTCTTGATTTAGCCGGGGCAGGGGGAAAGGTATTTTCCCAAAATGTTTGATATTCTGGAACACAACAGAAATTCCTCTAATTCCAAGTAATGCCTCCTGTCTACAAAGCAGGCCTGGGTTACCGACCCTGCTCTAACTAAGCCTGTTCGCTGATTAAAAGGTAAGTTTCTTTCATGGTTATATCATTTTAAAACCTATTCAGATGTGATAACATTTTTTGCTCCTGTATCTTGGCAACATGATTTATTCAGTTAACACTGAGTGTTACAGTCTGAAAAAGCTGTACCATCTGGGTTGAATTAATGGCCTACCCAGAGAAATAAATTAGAATGGTCTGCTATAATTAGCATGTAGGTAAAGTATATTTAACAGATTATTATAATTAATATGTCAGTTACCCATTTCATGCTAAAGAGAGTTGTGAACACAAGATATTAAGATTAGTTACCCTCTCTGTATGTTCCTAGTAAAAATGCAATGGAAGAATAGATCCAGAGAATCAATAAAATTGACCTTAACATTAAGAACATCAGATATGAAATTTCAAGCAAAGAAAGCCAATGTAGGGTATTAGGCAATGGCAGTAGAAAATTACTAGTTTCATTAATTCAGAATTAACACCTGTAAAACTAAAATATGATCTTAGAAAGACAAAACAAAAAACTCCCACCAAAATGCACGAGTGATGAATTTAAACACTGCTAAAGGCATTCATCTATGAAGATGAACAGGGCAGATCTGTTTCTTAAAGCTGTCTTGGTTTGTACTACATAAAACCTAAGATACAGTAGAAAGCCAAGAAAAGACGTGTGGATTCGATCAAAATCCCATAGAGCGTTGTCATCCACACAACAAAACACTAGGTTTTTTGCTACGCTTTTCATAAGACACAAATGTTGGTTAGGTTTTCACAGGTTACCAAAAGTCCAGTGGTTGTTTAGCGACTTCCTCAACATCTGTGTCCCAAGAACGTAAAGTTCAATTTCTTTAGCTACTCTACAGAATGTATTTCCTTTTATTCAGGGTCTTTTAATCTGAGCTTATACGACATTACCGAAAGATATCAGAAAAACAATTACAATTTCACAATTGTATTTGCGCATTTTTCTTTTTATTGTGTAGTAACAAATCCAGAAACTCACATGCAATTGAAGATTAATACCTGAAACTAATGCTACTCTTGTTTTGCATAGAAATTAAATGTTGGTGGTTTGTTTTTTTTTTTTTTTAAGAGGTTTCCAACTGCCCACCTCCCCTTGCATAATTAGGGCTTTTGTGTCTCCAGATTATCTTTAAACTCATGTTATTATAAATCTTGTTTAGTACTGAAAAGACTAAGGGTCATTTGACAATGGTGTTAGGCACATTACAAACCAAGTATGTAGGAGAATACATTCCAAAAGGCTTGCAATTTAAATAGAGAAGACAAAGAGGAGATGAAAGGGGCAAATTAAATTCAAATGCAGTTAGAGCACCAGGGGAATTCCCTGCTTTGCTCCTGACTTCCACTGTATGCACAGACACAAAAGTTAAATCCAATACAATAGTAATATTTTAAACACATTTGGATGACAAAAATCACGAAACACAAACGAGGCTATAGATAACAAACAAACCTAAACCAGCCATTGCTATTCAGCATGTAGGTCTCACAAAACACTAAGGAAAAATATAATGAATTTAATAAGGTTAAAATTAATTCTAAAATTCAACTAACATTCTTGGGGAAAAAACCCCAAACATTAACTGGCACAGCTTTCTGCTAGTGGAATTCCTCTTGGATATCAATAGGTTGTGGAAAACACTGAACACAAGACTGGCACATTGATCGCAGGGAACATTCGGTGCTTACAGGATTTCACAATTACGTAGGTGAAAAAGAACGCTGCAGTATTCTACAGTAATTGTCACAATTTAAACAATTACTTTAGCTGATTACTGTAGAATAGGAAATAAAAATCAGCCAAAGAGATAATTACAGGCATGGCAGAAAAAGTTTCAGAAAGACGTAGAAATGTAGAAGTTCCAGAAAGATGTAGAAATTAAGATAAAGCGCAACACTTCTGCATTCCTTTCCACATTCATGTCAACTACAATGCTGCTGTTAACATTCTCCAAGACTTTCATTTCCAACTGCAGGAGACACTCCAAAGCAATTATATTCCTAGCTCAATCAAATTCACCTCCCGACGTAAAGTTAACAGTATTGTCACGTGTTATTATGTCCATAGATTATCAACATCTAAGTTTTGCAAAGTAATTTTACCTTAACATTATTGAGGCAACTAGTAGAATTTTGGAGAATTCAAATATATTATAGGATTCGTGCCTTAATCCAGAACATCTGGTATTAGCCTCTGACACAATACTAAACAAGGTGGATCTGCAATCTGCTCTAAGGCTGTAAGTCCACTTCTCTATCACCCATCCAGACTCTTCTGAATTAGAAGAAAATAATATACAGTGACACCTAAGTGAAAAGCAGTCTAGACCGTAAGCAACTATTCTTGTATATTCTAGAAGTATATTAATGTTGCTAACAACTAGCATTAGATTTCTCCCTGTCTGTAATTTTATCTGCTATAAACGAAGATTTAACAAATATTTTAGAAGCTTTTTTTAGTATAAGTTTTTACAAGATCATTTTTGCCCAAATCAGGAGGTAAAAGTTAGCATCGTTGCTATACATACTTATTTTTTAGTTTTCTTTACATATAAATGCTATCAGAAAGGTTTTGCAAGAATACCACTTTAACACTGACGTAGACTCTATCATACTGTGACTACTGTAACACAAAGCCACTACCATATGTCCCTTAATAGACATAGCACACAGGATTAGGGAAGCACAGTCATATATGACAGGAGAAAATTCAAGTTTTTGGGTGAACAGTTGGTATTAAAAAAACCAGGCAGGGACTGTCTGATGAAGTCTGCAGTAGCAAATTAAGAATAGGAGGAAAACAGAGCAAAAGCACAGGCTTTTTCGACTCAAACCAAAACATTAGGGCAATAAAGATGATGAGGGGACAGGAGCATCTCTCTTATGAGGAGAGGCTGAGAGCCCTGGGTCTGTTCAGCCTGGAGAAGACTGAGAGGGGATCTCACCAATGCTGATTGATATCTAAAGGGCGGGTGTTCAGAGGATGGGGCCAGGCTCTTTTCAGTGGTGCCCAGCAACAGGACAAAAAGGCAATGGGCACAAACTGGAGCACAGGCAGTTCCAGCTGAATGTGAGGAAGAACTTCTTTACTGTAAGGGTGCCAGAGCCCTGGCCCAGGCTGCCCGGGGAGGTTGTGGAGTCTCCTTCTCTGGAGAGATTCAAAACCCACCTGGACACGGTCCTGTGCACCCTGCTCTAGGCACACCTGCTTTAGCAGCGGCGTTGGACTGGATGATCTCCAGAGGGCCTTTCCAACCCCTGCCATTCTGCGAGTCTGTGATCAGCAATTTAAGGAGATACTGCAGCAGCAGACCGCAAGATTTGTGGAAACTGGCTCTGAACTAACAAATCTCTTCTTACAAAGAGCATGAAGAACAAGATGTGGAAAAAAATAAAAAGCTTGTTTCATTGGACTAGTGAAAATAGTCATATCAAATCAGACCAGAAGTCTACTAAGCCTCCCATTCAGTCTTGGTGACTGCCCTAAAGCAAAGAATAAGACAATTAGATAGTAAACGTTTTCCTGTATGATGATTCTCAAAACTCCCAGCATTTTGCAACTCACCTGCTTCTTGGTGTTTAGTAGAAACATGAATGCATCAGTGATGTTTTACATTAATCTAATTTTTAGTATAATACGTGGAACAAGGCATGAAGATGTGACTCCTGCTCCAAATAATTTTTCAACCACCTAGCTGACAGTAATTACCTGCTTTCTCTGAGCCACCCATAATTTAATACAACTGTTAAATTTATTTTGCTCATCTTTTTCCAGCTCAATGTCCTCAACTCACTCCTTTGTACAGAACCTTGTTATTTGTATAGATGTTGTTTTGATCCTTTGATTGTGTTTCTCACACTTCTTGCAGCATTTACTATGTCTGTTACAGTCTTTTAGGCTGTGAAGACAAGAACTGCCTGAAGTATTCAAAGGTACTTATGGGACTCTGAGTTACATTTTTTTTCCCTTAAGAATTTCTCATTTGTCTTTCAAGTTCGTGTTTTGTTGCTGGTTTTGCCATTAATGAGCCAACATTTTCATAGAACAGTCTACTAAAACCCAAGCGTCTCTTTGCCGAGTGATGATCACATGTATGAAATACAGGAGGGTGCACATATGACCTCATAAATGAGCTTATAGGCGTATCTCACAGGTCAGTTACTTCGCATTGTCTTTTGTGATGCTTCTTTGGTGGTTGTACAACTTCCTATATGGAGTGGTTTCTAGAAAAAGCTACAAGGAGATTTGCTTGATTGCATGCATCTACCACATTCCTCCCAAGTTCAGTGTTGCTTGCCTCTCAAATAGAAAAGATGTACTGACTTCTATCTTCCTAAGAGTACTCCCAAATAGGTCACCTGTGTTTCCTACTGCATTTAACGCATGCACTATCGGATTTTGCAACCTTGCCACTAAATCAAAAGCTTTTCTAGCTGACTGATACTATTTATTTGTAGAGAGCATCATGAGTGTCTTGCAATTAGTGCAATACGCTAAACAAAGAGCGTAACTGCTTTCCTGGGTGTACTACATATGGAGAATGGCTAAAGAACAGCAAAGAACAGCTACTTAACAGTTCTCTCCAGTAAAGCAATGTAGGGAAAGCTCATAATATTGAGCAATATTGTTATGAAGTGGCTGAGTATTCTTTTTGCAAGTCAACCAGTTCACCTAAAGGAAAGATATACATCTTCTGTTCTGGTTTGAAAGGAGTTCCAGCAACCATGTTGGGAAGGTACAGTTCCATGTTGGTCATGCATTGGAAACTTGCGCATAACACAGATGCCTTTTGGACATTTAAAGAGTCAATATTGTTTGCCTGCTGTGCATTTTCACTGCAGGTAGAGGTGAGAGAACAATAATTTCAGCAGGTGCTACCAGCTGAGCCATAAAGTTAAACTTCAGCAGTGTCTTTTTTGCTTTGCCACAAATTAAATACATGCACTTAATTAGTTTTTATGAAGCTAAAAAGTGTCATTGCACGCTGCTATTCAGGCAATGATCTACAACTGAACGGAGTTGTCTTTTGTTGTTGTGTGAATTCCCGTTTTAAATACCCGATTTCTTCAATCAAAACCTTTGCAGAAATTTTAAGGCTTTTTTCTATCAGGTCTTATTTACTTATCTTTTGAATGGAGAATATGTAATACATTCTAGAGAATATTTTTAGCAGGATTTTATTCTAGGAAAAAAACCCCAAGGTATATTCCTGATATTAAAGAAATCACAGGCCAAAACTCAGATATCTTAACCTGACAACTTTATACAGATGTGTTTGCTGCACAATCAGCATCTCCTTTTTAAGACGTAGAGAAGTATTATTCTAATTCAAGAAGAGACATTACAACATGATCCATATAATGCACAGCTGCAATATCACTAAAATAAGGTATGACATAGCTTTGGCATTTGTATTGAAGGATCAGTGATAGTCCTCATACTGGTACTGAAGCCCTACTGGAGCAAGGACAATACACATGTAATGAAAATAAGATTTACTCTTGAAGAGACATCAAACAAAGTGAAAGGTGAGAAAAGCAGGTGAACAAAATAAGGAAGCAAAGGATAACAATGAAAGATAAGAGAAGTAGCATTATAAACTTAGGTCACAAGACAGCCTGCTTAAGTATCACAAGCTTATCAAGACCTTAGACGGGCTTTGGTTAAACACCACCAAGTTTTAGGGTATTATTTTGGCCACTGGAGGGCTCTCATTTTTTCCAGGAATACCTTGGTAAAGAAGCAACATGATAAATGTTCACCTTAACAGAGAACCCAAGTTACCAGCGTGCATGTGCAGTTTCATGCAAATCAGATTTGATTTACAGTGCTTCATCTGCAATTAGAAGTTGAAAAAAGGAAGAAAAACCCTCTCATGTAGAGGCTATCCATTTCTTCATAAATAGGACAGCTTTTAAGAGACTCTCTTTTGTATGCAGTGGTAGGGATGAGATCTGTACAAAACACAAAAGGAATAAAGCATCAGGGCTTGATATTGTGAGGGCATTACCCAGATTCCCTGTCAAGGTTCAGTCCTGTATAGGCAATAATAACCATTTCTGGGCTTTTTGGTTTTCAGTCACTGCTGTGACTCTCAATACAATGAATACAACAGAGAAAATATTTTAAAATTGCTGATAAAAATCCTTTATTTTTCCACCTTTGAAGAAGGGTTGGGAGAGTTTCTGACAAAAGAAGGAAGTAATTTCAATGAAAGGAATAATGGGAAGTATATTGAATGAGAAAGACGATGGAGGGCAGGAAATGCAACAATAAAGTTTAATTAAATTAAAGAACAAGATCCAGCAGTGAAGCATATACTGGATTTTTTTTTTTTTGCCTAAGAACAGACAGAAAAAGTGTAACATAGGTTATTGAAGATAAAAATACAACCACTGGATATAACATATTGATCTTTGACTCAAAAGTTTATGTTCTACTGGATACCTCCCTCTTTTTTTAAAATTTACTTCCTGCAACATTGCTGAGGAAACCGAAAGAAGGGCAACACATGGAGGATCTAAAATAACATCCTCAGAGATACTACTTATTTCAGGTCATGGAAGCTAATCAATATCAGAAAGAATAAGGAGGTATCCTTGTGAGTAACACATGACACAAACAGGTATTTGAAATGAGACCCTTCTGACATGAGAATGCACTTCAAGCCATATCCTGTGTTTACAGCCAGAGATCTTATTATTCCGACAACACTTCAGTTCCTCCATATTTAACAGAGAGTGAAGAAGAAAGAGTTAAGCATCCAGCATAACTGAAAGAACTTGCTGTTTGTTGTAACCATTATTCACACTGGAATGTAAGAACATTTAAAAAATGATCACGAGGTTTTGGATCTCACATTCAAGACCCCTACCCAAAATGATTTCTAATGCTTCACCTTTGCAAAGCTCCTTCTTAAACCTTAGAACTTATATCCACATTGCCATAATAGTGACACAACAGGATTTTGTACTTAAATTCTATCATAATGCACTGCTTCAGAGGGAGGTGGGCACTATGGTTCCCTATGAAACTCATCAAGCTTCATACACTTTCACTTTTCCAAAGGACGTTGCCCACCTGGTATGAAAGAAAAATTCTTTAACTACTTGAGATCTTGTGATGACAGTGTGAGTTGCATTAGCCATAAATGAAATAGCCATAAGTTAACTGCAAGGAGAACCAAACAAAGTGATAGAATAGGAGCTGGTAGGATGCTCTCTGCCTGGACTTGAAACAAAAAAAAAAAAGAAGAAAAAGGAAAACAGACATTGGTGTTCAGACCCCAGCACTCCTGGTACTGAGACCCTCACCTAACGCTGTCTAGAAGAGGAACAGGTAAGAGTCAGACTTGACACCCAGGACTAAGAGGCACAGAAGCAAACAGTAACTTTACCAGCCTTGCCTGTCTGCCCTGGGGATTTACAGTGGGCGAGCTGCTTTGCTAGTTGCCTGGCAATAGCTAAAAGCTTAGGAAGACAAGCCACTTGAGCTGCAATTTGATTTTGAAATTGACTGAAAACAGTATTTCTCCTATATATTTTAACTTGTATCTTTAAAGCAATTTACACACTAAGACTATCAGTTACAAATGGGGATGGAAATCCAAACTGATTTTAAGATTTGAGTCTGGTCTTGCTTCGTTTTCTTGACACTGACCTAATTTGTATCATCTTCATTTCAGCTGCAGTATACGATATGGTATTTTAACTGTCAGCACTTAACGTAGCAAACTGCTGGTCAAACAAAAAAATTTAACATTGTAACTGAGTTCCTCTCAACAGAGAGCATCACAGACTATGTTTACAGTGCACCTGGCAGAAAATGAGTATTTTGTACAACTACTGATTAATTCATAGATGTATATATGTGACTACTGACAGAGAGATTACATACTGTGGTTGAGAGGTAAAGGTTAAGAGCATGCTCCATGTAGAGTATTAATCCTTTTACACACCTAGCTTTTTTTACAACTGCTTCCTTTAGAGTAGAAGCAACACATTAACAAAACCCTATAGACTAACTCTTTAGGAGCCAATTACCTGCACTTACTGCTTGCAGTGTTTGGGATATGAAATTTGGGAAAATATTTTTTCCACATACATACGATATTATATCTTTCCAAGAACACATTGGCAGACAATTTCATGTCAATCCTAAATTGCAGTAAACAAATTGAAAATAGCTTCTAATTTTAGTTGTCAAACTATGAAATTGTATTATGCTAAGTATTTTTCCAAAAATGAGTAACGGAAAGTGACAGAACAATAGCAGCCCAGAAGTCAAAGGACATAGTAACTTCCCTATAGAAATTCAAGCATCTTCAAGACTATAGCATCTAGGAGCTGTAAACAAGTACAGGGACAACACTGTGCAAGTAGTATACAAATCACCCTGTCACCAAGCTGATAGCACTGACGTACAAAAAAAGAAAGAAATTAAGGACCCTTTCTGTATCTCATCTTCAGGCTTTTAAAGGGTATATTTACTCATATTTGTGATTCTTCTAAGAAAAACTAATAAAACACATGAACATACATATTTTTAAGTCTGTGGTTCCAAGTCTGAATTGTTGACACACTGACTTTTCTCTGGCGTCCCACACAACTTGAGAACAATAACTGGCAGCTACATCATAGCCTTCAGCTGTACTTAACAGTCAAGTACCACATTCTGCCCGTTTCCTCATCTGAAGAAATTTACCCTACTTCTCAAAATAAGCTGTTCTGCTAAAACAGATAGGTCCATTACTCTGCGTTGTATTAAGGTATTTGGAATCAGAGTGCATATCTATCTGTGTGCCACCGGATTGCCCCAAATCCATACGTACACACAGAGCACCAGCATAACACGAAGCAGTATCATCTTGTGACCCAACAGCAACACAGCCACCTCGGCGCACCCCACACCTTTCAAATTAGCTCAAGGACCACAGCAGCTTTTCTAGTTCCCAGTGTGTTAGTAGTTCCTTATAGTCTTCTGTGTCATATTTATTTTAAACCTGATGTGGTTTATTACCTTTTCCACGAAAGGGCTGCTCGATGTTTCACGCTACTAAGCCTAAGTTGTCAGGCCCAAAAAATTCAGTCACTGACACAGCTTCAGTTCACAACAACTGATGTGATTACAGCAAGAATGCTAAGCCCTAACAAACAACGAGCAAACTTAATAAAAGGTCTAAACACTGTTTAATATAAGAACAGAGCTATCCCAAATTAACAGCAACTCTTGAAAGCTTTGGCTTTACTTTGCACAGTAGATGCATTCTGCTGCTTCTCCTCAGGGGAGGGGGAGCTCAATGCAGTCCTTCCAGCGAGCTCTTTTATGGCAAGGATTGGTATCAGGACACAGGCTCTAAGATTGAGATTTAAAAGCACTGGGTTTTTTTCCTGAAATAGAATGCAAGTACTGTGTTTCATAAGCAATTAAGGGTTAAAAGTTAGCATATACAGGAAAAAATTCACCTCCTTCATCCAGCTAATTTAGACCATTTCTAGTTAAGAGGACCAATGTCATCTCAGAAAACAGAGAGCTGGAGTTGCACTCTGGGTAAATGCAGTCTTTAAAAAAAATTTAAATTTTTGAAAGGCCTCTGAAAACCTACTCTTCAACTAGCATATAAGAGGGAAATTGAATATCCTGTGTACTCATTCATGTTTTAGACAGATATGCCGAGTTTTACGTGAGCAAAGAGGTACATCCAGGAACCTTCAGATGTGTTTGAGACTAAGGAACCAATTCATTGAATACATTATTACAGCATGCTAAACCTATCAGCTTTTGATTAAACTGAAGTATCTCTTTCCTTTTCTTGATGGAATTACCATGATGCACTTCTAATTAGGATCCCTGGTTCCTTAAAGTCGATTCGGTATACTTAAAATTGTGTGCTCTAGGAAAGCCTTTTTGACACATGTGGTAGATCACATCAAGCAGAGTGCCTTCTGTCTGTCAGCAGAAATGTAAACATTTAAACCAGCACATGTTCCATGGTCACATAAAAATAGATATTATCTCTTGATACCTATTAAACTTGAATAGAGTTCAAGTACAAAAGGTCTTTGATTAAATAAATTGGGTACTTTAATTTTTATGAATATATAATATTTATATTCAATGGTCTATTGTTGTAAGTGATAAATGGAGTTTAAACATGCATCTCATAATAAGACATTATTAACTATAACTGTTTTGTCAGGTAGTAATTCGCATTTAATAATTTCAGTTATTTCGTTACTCAGAATTTGTGTTTTCCCTTCTGGGCTCTTTTACTCCCCTGTTCCTCTGAGCTTAGGTTACTCTTTCAATGCAGCAAACTGTTGGGATATAATGGTTAAATAACGTGAAATTGCACTGATGCCAGTGAAATAAAAGTGAGTTTTACAAAACCAAGTTCCTTCCCTGAACATAATAACAGTAAATTTCTAGTGTCCTGTAGTGCAATATCCATTAGATTTATTATGTTGCAATTCCCAATCCCACTAGTTCTGCCTGAGGGCGAGTATATTACATTTCATCACAGTTTCATTTTCTCCTACAGATGAGAAATGGGAATGCTATTGCAGTTATGTAGCATGCATGTGTTAAATCTGATCTCTAATAAAATCAAACACATCACAACTCACAGCACTTTAGCACAGCGTCGGCAAAATGAAACACCATCTGTCATCGTGTAGGGACTGCCTTATTGTAACACAAAATCAAACTGCTCAGTGTGAACATTGTTATTTAATAAATGGGTAAATGGAAACTGATAATTACGATCTTATTTATTTTAAATGACTGGTTAAAGCTACAAAAATGCATTCTAGCTTATCAATTAGACGTATAGACATTACACTAACACCGAGAGCAAACATCCTTAAGCCAAGTCAGAATTTTAAATCCATTTAGTGAAAGACTGAGATAAATTTGCGACACATACACTTACCACGCAGACCTGCCAAAACATAGGCTAAGGATAGGAACTGATGAAAAAAAAATTTATTGTCTGTACTAATGAGACAATTCTAGTTTCTGGTACAAAACCAGCTGAAGGCTATGTTGTTACAGAATAGCTACTTGTAGGAAGCTAGAAGGTTCAAAGACAAATGAACATCATGCTCTGGTCGGAATGGATCGTAACGCTAAAGGTTAGTCATAATCCCAATACAGGCTGGACTTCTAGGAGCTTCTGGTTTGGCCATTTTAATTCAGAGTGAAGAATGACGCGACATATTTGNATCATGCTCTGGTCGGAATGGATCGTAACGCTAAAGGTTAGTCATAATCCCAATACAGGCTGGACTTCTAGGAGCTTCTGGTTTGGCCATTTTAATTCAGAGTGAAGAATGACACGACATATTTGCTGTTAGTATGAATTAATTGCCTTAAAGAAAAAAACAAGCATTTGTCAGCTGAACTGTTCCTTTCAATTGGCAACAACAGATAAAACAAGATTTCAGGTTTATCATTACAAGAATCTGGATTTGACAATTTAAATGCCAGCTTCTTAGTTATATAGCTTTGTTTTGCTATTATAACAAAACCCTGACATATTTATCTTCAGAAAGGGATCTTCACACACAGAATACGTAGATTTTAAAGAGCCATTACCGTGTCTGCAAAGACAATAACGTGATCTGACAAGATCTTAATAGTCCCCATCCCCTCATATGATATTTAAAAGACCCACGAGCCTGGCAAGTCGTCAACAGAAGCATCCAATGCAGTAGCACTGACATTGTCTGAGGTCTAAGGGAGCAAACAGAACGCCAGTAAAAACTCACGTTTATGAATATGAGAATTTTCTCCATTCCATTGATAATGTATCATGACTTGAACAATCATTAGCAGTTCAGCAAAAATCATAGAATCATAGAATGGTAGGGGTTGGAAGGGACCTCTAGAGATCATCTAGTCCAACCCCCCTGCTAAAGCAGGTTAGCCTAGAGCAGGTTGCACAGGAATGCATCCAGGCGGGTTTTGAATATCTCCAGAGAAGGAGACTCCACAACCTC